>CAKAOI010052321.1:33949-82742 GCA_916701655.1 Sebastiscus albofasciatus
AATATTGGGGTAATTTGTAATTTGTTACTTAGTCAAAATTATTTAAATAATACATCAAATGAAGAACTTGTAGATCCTCTTTTTTAACTCTTCCCTGCTCTGTTTGTGATAACCAAACATGGACTTTAAATTCCACAGGTGTTGGCCAAATATTTATGCACAGGCGGCTCAGCAAACACCAACAGTCTCCAAACAGACACATTTACATGCAATGAGACTTTGCTGTCCTGTGATTCAAACAGTTTGTTGTCGTGACACCACACCCTTTTACACGTTTCTAAAGTTTAGTGAAATGAAGAATGTGGGAATGGGAGAATCGATTTCATATTTTGAGATTTATTCATTCATTTATAGCACCAAAGGAGGGATGGGAGGATGGAGGTCAGCAGCACCTTGTTACAGAGCCGGATGAAGCCTCTGAGCAGTGGGTAGCTACTATACAAGCGCCCGAAGCACTTTTAAGGGGCTTGCTCAAGGGTGAACTGGCACCTTTCCAGCCACCAGTCCACACTGTGTACTTGGTCCGTGCGAGGACTGGAACCGAGTCCCCAACGGACTGGGATAGATAAAGTCAAATAACAAACGGCTTGATGCCATTCAAAACTGTCCTGTTATGCAGAATGAACTGAATGAACTAATTTTTTATTGGTCGGTGTCAGGCCAGCCATTAGGAAGTATGGGCAGGGGAACAGACTTTCCAAAATTGGGCCCCTCATCCACCCCGACTCCAGGTCGTCTAGTTTCATATGATACCAGCATCTTCACTCCAGCATTAAGACTGAGTCCACTACAGCGGATCTTATTTGCAAGTCTGCCTAGCTCCTCATCTTTGTACCATACCTGCTGCTTCTTCACACTTTTCTTTGGCTGTTGCCTCTCTGATCTTTTCATTTTCTTGTTCTCTCTGTACCCTGGCTTTTAGTTTTTGAGCCCCTGATCAGGTCTTTCCAAAAGGGTCTGGAGTAGCCAACCAGTGGGAAACAGTAGCCAGCTGGGGGGGAGTCCAGGTCCATGATGAAAATGATAAAAAATTAGTTCCTCTGCGCATCCTAATTCCACCATACCATTATATACACTGTTCGTAATTATTGCATATTCTAATTAGTTTGCCGGCCTGACTGTAAACATGTCGTGAATTATTGTAAAGGAGAATTAGGCTTCTAGTGTGTAAATAGAAATTAATATTTAAAATCTATTCCTGAGTGATCCGAATTTTTGTAATTAAGAATCATTAGACATTTTTATATTATTTCTCTATTGACACCTTCACTGTGAGGTTTATTAAGACATGCCACAATGATTGTTAATGTATAAATGCTCTCTTATTCAATGGAAATAAACACGGTTGTTTCAAGGGTCTTATCTAGCCTATGTATTGACTTTAAATTAAATTATCTATAAAATAAACCTATGGCAAAAAGAGCTCTGAAATAACAAAATATGTGAATCTAAGCCTAGTTAAAAATGTTGGTCTTTGTTGAAGTTAGGTTGAACCAATGCTGATGAAAGTATAGAAATATATTTGCAGAATTAAGGCACGGTCACACATGCACAAAATTAGCATGAATAAACATCACTTTCGGTTGCAAAGCATCTTTGCATTTGCGCGTAGTTCAACATTGGTGAACTTTCAGGCGAATATCGCCCCAGCAGGCGTTCATCTGTGACCGTGTCTTTACAAACTGGCTGTCTGTGGTGACATTCCCAGGGAGAAAAAAATGCTGTATTACAGTTTTTCTCCATAATATACACACAAATATGGAACTATGCACACAATACTGAAAACCTGATACTTGTGTATCTACAAAAAGACTCGACACAGGGAGAATCACTCTGCCACTCTGTCACCTTGGAGAGTGGATGGATGTCTTTGTGTTAGGGATGTTAATAATTATCTGTTAACCGACATTAAGAAATTTTAACCGATTAACGCTATCGTTGCTAAGGAAGTCGGTTCCGGTCTTGAGCGGAGGAGTTGTAGCCTCGTAGCATTTATTCAGCGACAAAATAAACTGTAGCTGCACACACTGTCTGCTACAGCTACGTTCACAGCTATAACGCCTGCGACAAAACCACACACACGGTCTGTCGGATACTCGCTAAAGTTACACCGCACTGACAGAGCATATGTATGTGGCTACAAGGAGCGTGAAGCCTCCGGCAGCGCTACAGCTGCTAACGTAGCACAAACACACGTTTTGTCGGACAATAGCTAAAGTTACGCCGGGCGACAGAGTATCGTTATGCCGGGCAGACACACAGCTGACAACCTGCTAAACTAAACTAAATGATGCGGTGTTGGTGACGGCGGACTTTTACTGAGAAAGTGGCTGCATGTCCGCGACACTACATGCACCACCGTGGCTGTTAACGCTACTGGGGACTCTGTTGTGCTCATACACTGGGGGAGGAGGAGATAAGGGATGTTTACTCCCCTCTCTTCTCCCTATCCTCCTTTCTGCCTCCTTCTTTTCCTTCTGTCCTTGTCAGTTTTCAGGACAAGCACCTGGAGGTCAATGCTTTGCTTCTCTGATGGCCTCAATTTGTTACACCAATCCTCCTCCATCTGGCTGATTTGACTTTACAGTCTTGCGGCTCTCCTCCAATCTGGTCTTCAGGGCAGCATCTTCTGTGGCCAGCAGCAATGTTTGGGTTTTCAGAGTCCAGTGGGGTTCTTCTCAGCATCTGCACCGGATCACTGGGAGTCTCTTTGCTGCTCCTCCTTCTTCTCCTTGCTCTTCCTCTCCGCCTGAGCTTCTTTTCGAAGGGCACTCTCTGACTGTAGAGCCTTCAGAAATTAGTTTTTCTTCTCCCGGACCCAGCCGGACTCTTCGCTGGGCCATCTGCTCTTTCAGGGCAGCATAGACAGTCTGGGAGGGGGGGGGGGGCTGTTTGCTGGGAGCCTGAGCAGCAGCTTCAACCAGCTCTTGTCCAAGTGACTGAAAGACACAAGTACAGATGCTAATTTGAAAAACTTTATTGCAGAGTTTGGCGTGACATGGTGTAGGAGTACCTACGTGGTTTCTCTTGTTGAATATATGGGTGTTTGTGAGTGCCTATGTGTGTGGTTTCTGAAAAAGAGGAATAAAACAAATAGAAACCTTTAAACACAGGCACTTAAAGGAACTAAATGACATGTGCCACTATGTACAGCACTGCCACAAGGTGGACCACGAGGCCACAATAGTACCAGCTACCTACCTACACTAAATCATCCCATTAAAAGGGAATAACTGGCAGCTAGGCAACAATGACCTAATAGGATATTAGTTATGCAACCCACAAGTAGGCTATCATGACTATACACTGTACGCACAACAAAAAACTAACGCATTACCTGACTAAACTTACAGACTTAATATGAATACAGTAATATAACAAGTATACAACGGGTAATGACAGAACAGAGGTGCATTGACTGCAGTAACATTGAGAGCAGGCAGGTGGAAACTAGCATAGCAGACACTCAGTTGCTCTTAAGTGGGCCTAATTAGCATGACTATAACTATACTATATATACACCATAGTAACGTACTTACAGTTCAATGAACGCACACAACAGTCGAAACAAAGGCAGTAACACCCGTTTTGGGCTGAATTGGCCAAACTACTCGAACACAGAAAACACTGACAGACCGTGTGTGTGTATGGTGGCAGAGAGTGTGGGTTTGTCGCTGTGAACGTAGCTGTAGCAGACAGTGTGTGTACAGTTTATTGTCGGTGAATAAATGCTACGAGGCTACAACTCCTCAAGACCGGAGCCGACTGTAACTCCGCCTCAGACTCTCTTAAGGTGGACCAGCTTTTCTCCTTTTAATGAATTATTAATCTTTATTTTTAACCGTTTAACGGATAGCGTTAATCGGTTAAAGTTCTTAATGCCGGTTAAACGGTTAATTATTAACATCCCTAACAAATCAAATGCCATCTCTGTACTGTACTTTCCTTCATACTATACAGACACAACGTTCCACATATGTTTACTGACAATATCTTAAGTTTTAGGTCAGTTTTTGGGATAAGGTTAATCTAAAAATATTTTGGTGAAGCTTAGTTTTGTTGATTTATCAGCCCTGTTTTTGTCCACATACTTATCTTTTACTTCTCAAGTAGTTGTATTTGTCAAAAGTTTAGAAGATGAAAATATAGGTTGGTCTAGATCAGCTTTGTTTAAAGATGTGTCTAGCTTAGAAAATCTTACCTTGTTTTCTGATTGGACGATTGTCGCGGTACTGGTATCACTGTATTGTCGTTGTAATACTGAAGTTTTTGTTTTGTGCGTTTGTGTAGTTCTTGCTCTGTTCCCACGAAGACATGCATCTCTGATAGAGGTCAGATTGTAACTGAGTGGACTGAATTTATCAATGTTATCGTTGAAGATTTTATCGTGAATATTTGAGAGATTGTTTTATCTCCCAGCACTACGGTACGGCACAGTATATTGTAGCTCAAGCTCAAGGTTTCTACCCGTTAAAGAGGAGTCTTTTCTTGCCACTGTCGTATAAGAATGCATGCTCATGGGGAATCTCTTGTTAAGTCTCTAAATCATAGAGTCCGGTTTTGATCTGCTGCATATAAATACATTGAATAGCGTACCAACCAATGGCTCAGTGGTACAGCACTATTCTCTCTGAGAGGCTCTTGTTTCAAGCATTCATAAGTTAGCCCAGGTGTTACGCTTGATGGATGCTCCGAGGAGCCTAGTGGTCACGCTTTAAGCACGGAGAGGATCAAACTTTGGAGTTCCTGGCAGTCCGATGCCTCGGAGTACCAGCCCCACTGGACTGGTCCATAGTCCAGCCATGTGTTTCACAATCCTGCACAGTTTTTCACAGGTGGCTTCAATAGAAATATTCCCCCACCATGGTGACGGTCTCTCAGGCAACATAAACTCTGGGGCTGACCCAATTGCTTCGACCGTTGCCATGGTAATCGACCTCCAAATCAGTATTTGAATGCTTTGTATTTAATTTTTTATATATAAGTAAGAAAAGTATAAATACCAAAATAGCCCATGAAATATGGAATAATCCAACGACATTGTTATACAACATAATCGGGGGTATCCTCCATCTGTCCGTCCTTCTGTCCGTCCGCGTGTCACACTTTCTTTTCCGGAGCAGACCTCGGAGACTATTTTACTTAGGAACTTCAAATTTGGTGTGATGGTTGACAGTGTGGTTTAGTTGTGCCTTTTGGGGGGTTAGAAGTCCAGGGTGCCCAAATATTTACATTTTGGCCAAAAACGTGGATTTTTTTCTGACTTCAATTTCGTTTCCGGAGTAGAACTCGTTCTATTAGTTCCAAAAGGGCAAAACCTTTGGCCCTACTGTAGTAGGGGTCAAGCAGTGAGAGGGGGTATGTGAGCCAAGCTCACTTTTGCCTTGTTTATTATTCATATTCAACATCAATTATTATTAGTTACTCTCAGACGGATATCGCTATTTGTTGTGTGTAGAGGTGCGTACGTATACAGTAGTGCGCCACGAAGCTTTGAATACCTTCGAATATTTCCCGCCGAAATTTCGAAGCCCAAAAAAGGGTATTCAAGACAGCCCTAATAAATTTCATTAGCTTCCCCGATGTCAAGAGGCCAAGGGTTCAATCCCTGCTGTCACACCGAGGCCTTACCTGCTTTATGATGATGGTCACAATTTAAAAGCTCAGTCTGTCACATATATCGTTAAAGTCGGAGTTGCGGATGAAAACTAAGAACGTTTCTGTTTCTCAAATGATCAAAGTAATCATATTTTTGTTACTCCGGCTTTCATAAATATTACTGATGGAGACAAACCTTTAACACAGTGGTTCAGACACCCCCAGGGGTCCCAAGATAAATTTTAAGGGTCACAAGATTATTCAAGCTCTATTTTTTGCTTTTTACTTGTGAAAACAGCCGTTTATATCAACTCTTTGAACTGCTCACAGCTTTCCAGGCTATAACCACGTGCTGACTGCTCACAAGCCATTATCGGTTGGGAACCACTGATTTAACTTTGACTTATCCAGTATAAATGTGTTGTCAGCTGTGTGACAAAAAAAACTACCAATCAATTTGGAAATGAGAGCCAGTAGAAATCCTGTTGTTCACTTTTGGATCAGGGATTGAGCTGGCGGTCCCGGCAGCTATTCTGTTGTTGCAGGCTCAGTTTTCAAGCTATTGCCGGCAAGAACGCTACCAATTTACCCTAAATTATTGTGAGGTCTGTCATGGCCATTTTCAAAGGGGTTCCTTGACCTCTGACCTCCAGATATGTGAATGTAAATGGGTTCTATGGGTACCCACGAGTCTCCCCTTTACAGACATGCCCACTTTATGATAATCACATGCAGTTTTTTGAATGCAGTATAAATGTGTTATTTTCTCCTATTCTAAAATGGTGTATCTGAATATTTCTGCATACTGGGGTCCCTAAACAGTCTTGAATTCCATAAATTGGGTATCACTGTAAAACTGAGACTCTTGTGGATCCAGTGAGCCCAACTGTATTCATGTGTGATGATGTTAGTCCCCATAGAAACCATTTCATTGTAGTGAGACCATTTTTTGACCTCACTGTATAAAATGACCTGTGGTGACCTCTAGGATAATCACAGCCTCATGAAACTTTACAGCCACAAACTAGAGACCTAGAGCATTCAGAGGATGGATGGATCAGACTAGAGACCTAGAGCATTCAGAGGATGGGTGGATCAAACTACAGACCTAGAGCATTCAGAGGATGGATGGATCAGACTAGAGACCTAGAGCATTCAGAGGATGGATGGATCAGACTACAGACCTAGAGTATTCAGAGGATGGATGGATCAGACTAGAGACCTAGAGCATTCAGGGGATGGATGGCTTTCCTAGCTAGATTGACAATATTTTGGGGTTTCTGAGCAGTTTACACAACACAAGTGTTTGCCATCTAATCGCCGAAAAATGACAATTCCTGCAGAAATCTCCAAATGTCAAAAAGTTTTTGATCCCAAATCACAGCATGGCTTTTTCTATGGTGTTCCTCAAGGTCTTGGTGTCTTAATGTGGGATTTTGGAGGGATTATTGATCATTTTTATCAATTCTTGAGTAAAAATGGTTTAATTTAGCACCAAATCTGTGTAACAAATGGTGTCAACACAAAAAATGCTGCAACAACTTATAAGTCAAAATAGAACACGGAAATGTCATATCATCATGTTCTAAGCCCTGATCTACTTTTTTTTACACAATTTCTTTTAATTAATTCATTCATTCATGTTTATTTCTGATTTATGACTAGAACAACTCGACACAGTGCTGAGCTGCATCTCAAATTAATCTCCAGGTTCCCAGCTTTCAGATGATGTACACCACTTCTATGTGACATCTACTGCTGACCTGCTATCTCCCCCTAAAGACCCCCTGTACCCCCTAAAAAAAAGGATGTAATAGTAAGGGGTTGAATCTTGTGGGACTGTAAGTGTTGACACACTTTGACTTCACAATGATTTCACTCCTGTAGCATTACTGAACTTTTCAAATAATAATAACAACTCCCTGTTTCCTCCTGGGGTCACAATTCTCCCGTATTTCTCCCGATTTATGGCAAATGTTCACACATATTTGTTTTCCTTTTGGTTATCTCAACCTGTTTCTGGCACTGCTCAGCGTGCATGAGCCTTACTGTTTCAACCCGGACAAAATTACAGATATGCCTAATGTCGTTTTCCGGTGGAAGAGATGCTCGCAACACAACGTGGATTTGTGTAGCACTTAAAGTTGGGCTTTGCTTGATGCAGCGATAAGTCGCCGTGGCACCGTGCAAGCCATTAGAAATATTAAAAAAGGGGTTTAAAGCGCACAGAATATTTAGTATTTTGTTTTTTTCATTCTTTAAAAGTCACTAGAATACAGGATATTCAAATTTATCTTCCTAAGTGAACATAAGTATCAGTAATGTGGCGATGATCATGCATGATGTTAAAATGGGATTACTTTGTGACACATAAATAACACAAATCTGCTTGTTTTTTGCCATGCAGTTGACTTCCCTCTCCATCCCTTTACAGGCAACACCAGGCCCACCATCACCCCCGTCGGCCCCCACCTTGTCGTCCCGCTCGCCGCGCCCTTCGAGCTGCATTGCCAGGGCGAGAAGGAGATGCAGTGGCAGCGGGAGGACCGGCTGAAGGTGCGGGGAGAGAAAAAGGTCGCCGGGATGTCCACGCTGCGCATCTCCAGGGCTCAGCCCGTCCACATGGGCCGCTACATCTGCCTGGAGGAGAGCACCAGGGAGAAAACCTCCATTTACATCTTTGTGAAAGGTAGCTGGACGTATCTGTCAACGCTTGTTGAGTGTTTTACACGTGTTTGAGGTCATGTGGTGTGAGAGAAGTGAAATCAAACTGCAGAGTACTCGCTGCAGTGTGTGTGTAGGATGCTCGCTCGCAGAGAAAGGTGTTCGTAGCTTTGCCCCGGACAGGTACAGTAGATAACTATTTATCTAAGTGCATGACTGAGTTTTACTGTATTTCCACCTCGATGTGACTCCACATCTCCTCTCTGGCCCGCTGCCATCGCTGCAGGCTTATATCATGTGCTGATCATTCACTCCACAATCCTCACAACAAGATGCAACTACTCTTCAGATGAGACGCTCAGATGTATGAAGAGATATCAGAATTTGATTAATATAATTGGACATTTCACGCTTTTACAACTCTTTTCCTCTGTCGGGTAGAGATATCTTTCTGCCTGTCAAATTTGAAGATGGTTGTGGCTAAAGAGCAGCTGGTGTTTCTGTTTACAGTAATTAAACAAACCCATGTTGTTGTGATCTTCTGTCAGAAATGACCGCTGTTTTCTTTGTGCGGACGCATTCTGATGAATGATTGCGGTCAGTGCTCAGATGCATTACATTTCTTGTGACCATTACATGTGGAGCATGAGACGTAAAGGAGCTCTGTGGAGTTTCACCTCTGGGGTTCAATAAAGGCTTATCTTATCTTATCTTATCTTATCTTATTGTAACACTCTGGGTATCCTTGAGGGCTAACAAACACTTTGAATGTTTTTCTTTTCTCATAAATCAGTTGCAAAGCAAATTTTTGGAGTATCTTAAATAGTAAATGGTAAATGGACTGCATTTATATAGCGTCTTTCTACCTTAACGGACAAATTATTTGGACATTTATGTTTACTAGCTAACGGCCTTCTTCGTTACCGTCTTTGTTGGCATGTTTTTATTAAGTTTGACAAAAAATTTCTCATTGAATTTAGGGAAGCGTGTAGAATTTACAAGTTGTTCGTAAAGTATACTTGTTATTTCACTGCGTAACTTGCTGAATAATATGCGCAAAACGTAACTCAACCTTGTGAAATCGTGTTACATGTTCACTTGATAACTCACTATGTTGTTTAACAGTATACCACTGATCCGAAGGTGTCAGTAATGCGTCAACAAAGACAGTGACGAAGAAGACTGCTTACTTCTTTGTCACTGTCTTTGTTGGCGCATTACTGACACCAGTGGATCAGTGGAAAACTGGGAAATCATTGGCAGGAATGTCCCGTCACCTATCCTCCACTGGGTCAGGCTGTTCTCATACATCGCTCATAGCTATACCTACGAAGAGTAATGCACTGTAATTCGTTTATACCCCACAAAATCAATTTCTATGTTATCCACGTAATAATGAACCAGGAAGTATAAAGAGCGACAAACTCGGTGGATAGGTGGGTCTAAAAACAAACCACCATCTTTTCCTAAACCTAACCAAATTGTTTCCTGTGATGATGGATTTTTATTTTGAAAGGACTGTACGCATGTAACGACTGAAATTTGACACATGTTGCTGTACAGGAAAACACATGAAAAATTAGGGATAACTTCTATGAGGATACGTTGACTGGGTAGACAAAAAATCGCAGCAGACGAAAACATCAGATATGCGCAAACTGATGAAAAGACGAATATGTGAAACAAACACATTATTTGCATCATCTCTGATCAGAGAATTAGCGCCACCAGCTATTTATCTTGATAAATCGACTCCTAATATTTGCAGAAAGGTGTCAAATGGAAATGTGCTGGATTACATGCATGCGTTTTTTTCTGTGAATCCCTCGTGCACGTGAAGGCAATTTGTAGGGGAATGGCGGACCTCACCAATAAATGCAGACCATGAATAGGAGCAAAACGGATTTTGATTTCATGAAAACACTTTCAAGTGTAAAGAAAAGAGTGTCAGTGCAAAAGAAAGTGTGTCAAATATGCTCGTCATCATCCGCCCTATTTACCAGCAAGTCAAACACACGATAGAACAAATAATTCCTATTAATCATATGGCAAGAAGTCAAAGTTACAACATAGCGGTGGGACAGTAGCGTATATTAGTGCAGCATTGTTGTATCATGGCACATCATCACAGACTAAAGCTTCAACAGCTCAGTGTGCGGCCCCGTTTTGCAGCTCTGACGCCTCCATTTTTTGGCAGATCCTGACAATCCCTTCAGAAAATCAATGGTGTTCAGCATTCTCACTCGTGTGGGAGACAATGCTTCCATCTCCTGCCTGGCAACCGATCCAAGTCTGGACAACCTGCGCCTGGAAACGTGCTCCGGTAGAGCGCTGGCCTCTGGTCTCCAGTATACTGCGAGCCTGGAGCAAGGCATCGTCATCCACAACACACAAAAGGCCTACGAAGGTTGCTATGTGTGCACGGGAAGACTCAGTGGAGACAGCGTCCGATCACATGACTACTCCCTGACAGTAAAACCAGGTAAAGTGGCGTAAATGTGCGTGTGTGTGTGTTGTTGCTTCACAAGCAAAGGTTGAAAATTCAATCACATTTGATTTCCTTTCAGTCGCGGTTGCTCCTCCCGTGATCGAGATGCAGGCGACCAAACGAGTGATTCTCACCCGGGACGAGAGTCTCTCCCTCACCTGCAACACCACCAACGTCAACGGAGAAATCACACTAAAGTGGGTCACCCCGCCCGGCTCGGTGAGACACTTTTCTGCCTTTTCTTTGTTTTGTGCTGTTCTGTTGATGGAAGATTCAACTATTGCACATTGAGTGTTGTCTTGTATTCATTAAATGGGCTTTGATCAGTTCAAGCTGATGTTTGGCTTAAATGTGAGAGAAGAGTCAACCACTAAATACCAGCTGACCACCAGTGTTATTCTCTGAATCCATTGGAAAAACATCTCTATAAATCACCTTTTATGTGCATTTAGTTAGAATTTTTATGACACATAATGATAACTAATTAAGGTCCCAGTTAAGCCGTCACAACCGATGGGATTTAAAGGTGCAACGTGTAAAGAAATAGGGGGCAGCATTTCACCGCTACTGAAGCCAACTACTAACTAACAGCAGGGCAAGAATACACAAAATTCAACCAAACTGCTGAAATTCTGAGAGCCGGTCATAACAGAGTGCTGCAGGGATGACGTATTTTTGTAGGCCAACCAGGAAGTCAGCATCGCCCTGGTTCCCTCCACAAAAAGCCAACAGGATTGTTCCATCGGCTTTTGGATTATTGCAGAAAAGAAAGTGCTACAAGGCTAACTCACTTCCAGGTTTTAGGACTCATTCCTGTAGCACTCTCTGACACTGCTATCTTATAATCGTCACGTGTGACATTGGCCTATAGTTTTTACGATAGCCATCTTCACATCCTGTTGATAATGTCTGTTGAATCTATTTAAACTAAAATTCTGGCCAGATTTTACACATTGCACCTTTAAGCATCTTCCACAGGAAAACTTTAATATTTGTTTTGTGTATTATTTTAAATTTAGATTCAACTATTTCCAAAACTGATTTCATTTTACTGAGAGGTTTTGTTCCTGTGCACCTGGTATCAGTGGTTGTTTCGTCTTATGAACGAGAGTGAAAGGGGTCAAAGTTCACGCTGTCTAAGCTTCAGGATCTTGGCGTGGTGTGTGTGTGTGTAGCATGTGGACTACCGTGCATACGCGCGTGTGTGTACCAGCATGCAGGCGGTTGTGTGTCTGTGTCAGTATCTGTGTGCTTGGCAAAGGATAGACATGCAGACGGGGTTAATCTCTAGAGATCTCTGGGCGTTGACAGGGTGCCGTCTGGTATCCACAGCAACCAACAAAGGTTGACACAGCTTCGCGTATCCTGACGGAGAACTTCACTCACGTGCGCAGCGCCACATTGCACACCGTGGCGGTCGGACCTCAGGACGTTGGGTGGTACCAGTGTGAAGCTAAGAATGAGAGAGGGGTCAGCTCGCAGTCAGTGTGGCTCGATGTTTATGGTGAGTACAGGAAGAGGTTTGCTTTTAATTAAAACTGAAAGCGTTACCTGTCAATCAATCGTTATTGAATTTCTTGATATTTTATTTCTCTCCTCACAAAATTACCGACAGCAACAATCTTGAAATTTTAGGAAATACTCTTATTTGCTTTCTTGCAGAGTTAGTTCTTGCAGAGGTATTGATCTTCCCATCTAACCTCGTGAATAAGTACGATGGTGTATTGTAGGTAGAAAAAAAGAAAACTTTTTTACCGTAAATTTATGACAAAATAATCTCACAAATTTGTGGGTTTTTTCGTCGGAAATTTGCCGCTTTAATCTCAGAAAATCTTCATTAATTTCTCTTCTTACAAATTTACCGACAGCAATAATTCTTAAATTTTAGGAAATACACTTATTTGCTTTCTTGCAGAGTTAGATGAGAAGATCGATACATATAAGAGAGGTATAGATCTTCTCGTCTTACTTTGTGAATAAGTACGATGGCGTATTAGGGTCATTGTAGGTAAAAAGGAAGAGGGGGGTAATACTAAAGAAAAACTTTTCAAATTTCCGAGATTAAAGTCATAAATTTCTGAGAAGCAGATATTTCAGATATTTTCTGGTATTATTTTAACCTTGCAAAGTGAAGTGATGTAATTCCTAGACAAATATACCCCACTATTTTTTATTACCACAGTTTTGTTTTGCAAATTTAGTCATAAATTTAAAGGAAAAAACTCGGAAAATAGTAGAACATGAAAGAAAAAGTATCTTTCAGGACCTTTGCCTCACTCAGTTTTCCAAGTTTTTTCCTGTAAATTTACAACTGTATAATCTTGCAAATTTGTGTTTCTTTTTTCTCGTAAATTTGCCACTTCAATCTCAGAAAAATTTTTTTCTCATAAATGTATGACTTTAATATCAGAGTTTTTTCTCTGAATATTCCCCCCCCTCCCCAGCTCTGTAATTACTATTCTTTACCTACAATAATCTTACTATGCTATCGTAAATAAGCGTATATTCCAACAAGTCAAACCTTTGATTTACATGTACACATGTGGATCGTTATTTCTGCCCCATCTCTTTGGACTGTGAAGTCTTCATAAGCTTGTGGACACAACACCACCAAAATCAGTTTGACTCCAATAAATTTAGACACAAATTTTACTTCTGCAAATCTGTGTAACAATATCTCATTTCCTTATTTTTTTCAGAAAAAGGGTTCATCAACGTAAAACCCACAATCAACGAAACCATCCATGTCCGTTCAGGCGAGAATTTGCCCCTAAACGTTGAGATGGAGGCTTATCCGAAGCCGCACACGTTCTCCTGGAGCTTCATGGGCCACCAGCTGAGGAACACCTCCGACCATGTCATCACCACTCACAGCCACGAGTACAAGTGAGACAAAACACACTCTGGCTTCAAGTGCCTCAGTTTTTAGCACACAGGTGAAAATGTTCATTACCCTGTTTGAGAGGAATTTAGCAGCTGTGGTTTGGCTGCAGGTCAGTGGAGCTGCTGATGCAACAGCTTACTGACGCAACAGCTCGCTGACAAATACAGCTGGAATCCTAAAAACGCCGCGGGGTTTCTAGTGAAACAGGAACCGTCAGGATATAAACAGCTCTCACAGGAAAAGAAACCATGAAATATCTGCAGTATTATGTCTGAGCTGATCAGAGGTAATGAATTATATCTCACGCTTCATGGTGTTTGTGAAGAATAGGACTTGACCTTTAAGCCTCTATGGAATGTAACCCCACCTTTTAAACAAATGGTGCATGAGAGAGTAATCAATAAATCCATATCAAAATATTTATAAAGTAGCCTCGAGAATAACTGGAAACCGCAGAGACTTTTTCTTTTCTATTAATGATTTGCATGTGTGTGTAAAAGAGCAGAAAACAAACAAGAGACTGGTTATAATCTAAAATGCAAATATCGGAACATTTCAAGTTCTTTCTCAGAAAGCGCTGAGCTTCTGGCGGTTCTCATACACCGTTCGGAGCTATACCTACAAAACGTAATGCACTGTAATTCAAATATATCCCACAAAATCAATTTAATCCACATAATCGTGAACCAGGAAGTATAGAGAACAACAAGTGCGTATAGGGAGGAGGTTGTGGTGGGTCAGAAAAAAAGACTCTAAGCGCCACGTGTTGCAGAACATTCGTAGGAAAACGCACGAAGAATGAGGAATAACTTTTCGTAACTTATCATACGAACAGCTGTATGAGGATCTTACGCTTCCTCAGCTCCATATATTAACCCAAACGTTGACTTATTTGTCACGTAACTTTGTAATTTTAACATTTTTACATCCATGTGATCCATCATTATTGTGAATTAATCATTTTAAAAACTTTGGCGGGTCCAAAATGAATATTTTGTTTATCTCTAGCCAATAGTAAAATAGCGTTGGTATCACGTGGTATCTTTGTGTCGTCAGTTAATGTGGAAAAAACGGATAACTGGCCAAGATTGACAGTCTTGAGAGTCTGGCAACGACTTGTTGTGAAGTAAATGCAATGGAACAGGGGAGGGAGAATGAGACATCTAGTGGTTGAATGTTATCAATAGCGCCTTTAAGTAACGCCGCTTCCGTGATCTTTTCCTAAACTAAGTTGTTTCCTGTGAGGACGGAAGTTTATTTTGAAAAGACTGTATGCATGTAACATGCAGAAATTGACACGTGTTGCTGGACATTCATAGAAAAACACACAAAACTTTTCATAACATATACAAACTGTTGGTTCGTTGTGACATTTTTCAGCATTAAAAAAGCATTTTTACCAATGATTTTTAAAGACTTTAATGCTAAAGATCTAATTGCTCTGTGTTCAGGTACAGCAGCGAGCTGAGGCTGGTGCGACTGAAAATGTCAGAGAGTGGAGTTTACACCTTTCAGGCCTCCAACGGTGACGCTTCAGTGAACCACACGTTCACCATCTTTGTGATCAGTAAGTTATATATGTCATTGATTTTCTTTTTAAAGGTTTTTTGTTCCCTTAAGCCACATAATGAATTACTGCACATTGCATTAATCTTCAGGAGTTGACATGTGGGCAAAAACGGTTTCATTGACCTTTTTATTTTCTTGGTGTGAAATGAGGTCAGCTCACGCTTTCTATAAGTCACACCTCACTGAGGTTCAATGCAGGTGAATCAAAAAAACTCTCTCCAGCTTGTCACCGATCTCTTAGCTGACATTTTCTGACATTAAATTGTGTTTGTTAGGTAAACCTGAGATTGTGTCTCATGAGGGCCCGGTGGACGGACAGGTGCGCTGTGTGGCGGAGGGCTTCCCGGCCCCGCAGATCACCTGGTACTACTGCGAGCAGCCCTACTCCAGGTGAGTTTTTTAAAGGCCCTGAAAAGCCTTTTTTTCTCTTCTTATTATCAGTGATTGACATGAAAACACACTTTTTCCTCCAACGTTAAAACAGTTTTGGTTGCTTCACATGAGAGATTTCTGTTTTTGTGTGTGCCTCTCTCGCTGGTTTTGCAGTGGGCGGGGCTAAATTGGGAAATGTGGTGTCATACGTCCCTGCACCAATCAGAATTCAGTGGTGACAGTTGTTGGGTTACTTGCTTATGCATCCATTGCCAGTCAAATCTGGCTAATAAAAACATAAAATTAAATAAAAAAAAAACCAAAGATGGTTCCTTTCAAACTCTTATGCTTATTTAGTAATAAATATTAAATGTTATAGAGAAAAACGTACCTTTTTAGGGGCTTAAGAAACAACTTAACAGTGAGAAATAAAGTAGATATGATCCTGACTTTCAATCCTAAACTTTACCTGCATTTATGCATATTCATCCCTTAATTTATCAGATATCATCAGACAGAATATGCTGGGATCTAGAGCCTAAAAAAATCAAAAGCATCATGTGCTATCTAGCAAACTACATACTATAAAACAATTTGATTATTGGATCTGTTTGCTAACAAATGTCATGATCTTTGCAATGAGGCATGCATGTCTGTGCATCTTCATTGGAAGGCATCCACCCACCATTTCAGATCTGCACTTTATTTGTTTTTAATATTCAAATGCTTGCAAAACTCATATGAAGTGCACGTCGAGGGAAGACACTGAAGACCCGTTGCGTAGAGTCAGGAATGATGATGGCGGTGGAATGTGGGATTGCTGCTGTGGCGGAGGCTGACTTGTGATTGGTTGACGGTGCTAAAATGACCCTCATGTGACAAGGGGAATTCGAGAGAGTTGATTTGTGATTGGTAGAGACCCTGGGCGGTCTGCCTGGTTACAACTGGAGTGGAGCACCTGGTTGCCACAGCAACACCAATCCCAAGCAGCCCAGGCAGTGCATCATACGTGATTATCCAAACTTCATCCAGTAATTCTTTAATTATACTTAAATCCACTTAATGCTCATTACATACAGGCACGCAAATTAACTGAAAGAGAGTGAGCTTGTGACCAGAGAGCACCGAGATTACACCTGGGAATTATATTTCACCTGTATTTCATGAGCTGAAAATATTTATCATAATTTATTGTTTAACATGGGCTATTTCGGTAGAATATGTCAATAGAATAGAAATATTGATTTTGTTTTACTTTTGTACAGCGACGTTTTACTGGTGTCCAGTAGTCGCTTTTAGTCCAAAAATTGCGATCCACCCCGATCTCCTCCCTACGCAGCGTACATCCCGTTTCACAATTACGCGTATTACATACCAATTGATTTTGTGCTGACCATCACGAAAAAAAAAATTAAACTTGTGTCTATGTACACAAATCAATACACTAAAGGTACTATATGTAACTTTTAGAAAGTCATTGTTATTAATGACACCGGTGGCCGTTGACTGAACAGCATCCTGTTGCTCGTGCTTGCGCTCCGTAGGCGCGAGCAATCATCCTGGGCATCAGCCAAAACAGTGACGTGACATTACATTACAATCATATATCACCGTTAATGTCCAATCTCCATGATACTAACTAACTCGCCATTTGCAAATTACTTCATCGGCTAATATTACAAAGCAAAACCGTCCCGAGTCGTTCACATAGAAATCAATTCACAGGCTGTTATAGACAACCAAGAATGTCTTTAAGTTTTAAGTTACATTACATTCTGTTCACACAATGGCAATACAAAGTGATTAATACATGTAAATTATTACATATAGTACCTTTTAAGTAACGTGACTACTTCACGGGCTGTGAGGGCAGGTGTGGAAAAACAAGGAGGCGGGACACACACGAGGGGCAGGAACTGAAACAACAGATGTTCAAAATAAAACAGGAAACAATGAAAGAGTAGCATGAAATGAAAAACATAAGCTACGGGGCCGAAAAGAACATGACAGTAAACCGAAGAAAACTTGCAATGGAGAGTTGCTGGAAAGCGATGAGGTAGACACGAGGTAGAACAAAGACGATCTGGCAGGGCAACAGGAAAACAAGGTTTATGGTAAAATCAGGGGCAGGTGAGTAGTTGAGGAAGTGTGGAAAATCAATCAGCCCACGAGGGCAGGAACTGAAACGACAGATGTTCAAAATAAAACAGAAAACAATGAAAGAATGACACGAAAATGAAAAACCTAGAATATGACAGTAAAGTTGTGGTTAAAGTGTTTTGAAGACTTCAGGAATGTGCGTCTCGCAGTGAGAGCGACATAATCGCCGAATAGCTCGGTGATCCCTTTGTCAACAACGTGTAATCTTCTGCCTTCAGGTGCTCCCAGCAGGTGAACGCCACCCAGGAGGAGCACAATGTCATCACCGTCACGCTGTTCAGCCCCATGTTCGGGAAGACGGAGGTGGAGAGTCGGGTGAACGTGAGCCGGGGCCGGTTTAGCACTCTGGAGTGTGTGGCCACGGTGGAGGGAGAGCAGGCTTACACGCTGTTTTCTATCAGCGGTGAGTTTGATGTATATGATGCACGTTAACAAAGCAGGATGCAGTCACGTGGTAATTGAAGGGGGGCGCCTGTCAGTCTCGTGGTTTGTTGCTGATTTGATGTAATCCCCTGCATGTCTTCACCTTCAGATTGAAGGACACATGAAAATCTCCTCTTTTCAGGTTGCAAATCTTCGTCGGAGTACGTTAAAAAGCCAGCGACTCCCCTAGTTTATCTTAGCAGTTCTATAAACCCCACATGGGACTTAATCCTCAACCCAAAATATTTACTACCCGCAAGATTTTGGCGAGGATTAACCCATGAATGCGGTCTCACAGCTGGAGGTTGGTCGTCTATAATCTGTTAGGTAAACATAAGCAAGGAGCGACACCTCGGACATGATAAGATGTTGTCACTAACAGATAGGAATTAGCTTTGGGCCATTGTTTACTTTATGACTACAAAATCCGCTCTATTATAACGGCCATACCCCATCTGCTGTGCAATGCCCCTCAAAGTGGCGTGACCGCAGGAACGTACAGCGAAGAGACCCAGGGTTTATGGCGGGGGCTACAGCGGGTATGTGGGCGAGCATTATGAGGGAGGGAGAGTGATGGTGGCCAGGCAGGACAGGCCTTTGGGAGCGTGTGCCCAGGATTTTTTTTTTTTTTTTGCGCTTTGCAGAGTAACAGCAGACCAGGCGGAGGCGCTGAGAGTGTGGAGCGCAGTAGGAGTCCTGGCGGCGGCGGCGGCGGGCGTTCTGGGGCTGTGGGAGGCTCGGGAGGTGTCATAGTGAGCTGCAGCAGAGAACACACCGAGCTTTAGAAACCACTGACAGGTTTACAGGGGATTAGTTCCTGCAGACTCTGCATTCTCAGATTTGAAGTGGAGAGAAAGCTTCTTATCTCTAAAGAGCTTATTATACCCCACTGTACAGAGGAGCAAAACAATAAGGCATCACAAACAGCCAAAGGAACAGAACACCGATTACATGTAATTACTTGCAGCTGTAAAAGCAACAGAAATACCGTTAAATACCGTATTGTCATCGAAATGGAGTTCAAGCAGTTCGACAAAATAAAAGTGCAGAATTAGAAAAAAAAAAAAAGCAGAGAACGCTGCAGTATGTTTACATATGTAAGTGGATTAGTTGGCTGTGATTTGACCAAAGTGAGCTTCACTGTGACTTAGCCCTCTCTGGCTTACCTTAATGCCCCTTTGCAATGTCATTTAGAGTTGAACCATTGAAAGAGTCACTGACTATGCACTAAATATTCCAGTTTTCGCCCTTATTCCAAAAAAGACAATATTCCTACCAAGCTGTTTACAAGGCTAATGAAAAATAAATATTACACTAGTTTACATGCAGCCGTGCATACTCCGATAAAGCTGGAGTAGGCAAGTTGGAGCAAATATGAATTTTAAAAAAGTTATTTTTATAAAATGGTCACTATATTTGAAAAAAATCATGTGTCCTCCGGTGCTCCTAGCGGTATCTGCAAGACTTCACAGACTGGAGGAAAACAAGCAGTAAGAGCTGATCTGAGGTCTGACGTTTCTGAGCAGCTGTCAATCACTCGCAAACTAGGCAGCGCTGATCAAATATCAATCACTATTTTTTTACTGTAATGCCTATCTCTCTCCTCAGCATCATCTTGTAGTGTAATGTTTAGCTCTAAAATTAGAAAGTTTTGTGACTCCGCAGCCATGTTGAGATCATGTTGAGGAAATACCAAGCAGTCCGCCCACCAGCTGGTGCATCATTTGAATCAATGCAGAGGTCAAACGGGCCGCCGCTACAACTGTAGAGCACCCATATACTGACATTTATGTTAAACGCATTCAAACGGCCCCGATGGAGCTGACCATGGAGGGATGAAGAGAACGGAACTGACCGGAGAGCTAGAGACCACCGTGGAGAAGTTAGAGGAAGTCGACACGTGGTGCTACGTCCGGTTTTCAAAATAAGGTGTTGACAAAGGGAACTGTATATACAAAATACATATATGGAAATAAGATTGATTGGATTATATTCACCAGAAGTATAAAACATTACATGTCCATTATAAATTAAAAAGAAAATACCACTAATTTGTGAGGGAAATGTCTTTATTCTTTATATTTTTGGGTTGGACAGATATATTTGACTTCAGAACATCTCTGACTACATTCATGCTGAAAATTAAACATTTTGACTGTATTAATTTAGAGATTTTACAAAGTAAAAGTCCCTAGAAGTGCATGATTCAACTTTTTACCATGGTCTAGTGTTAAAAAAGTTAACAAAAATCGCAATAAATCGTAATATTGAATCGCAATATCGAATCGCAATAATCATAATTCTTAAAAATAGTAATACATATAGAATAAGTACCAAAGTATCGTGATAGTATTGAATCGGGAGGAAAGTGTTTTGTCCCAGTCCTAAAATATGGTGTGCAAAAGACACACAGAAAGGCATACTTAATGCACGCTAATTCAAGTCAAGTCAAGTCAATTTTATTTGTATAGCCCAAAATCACAAATTTGCCTTGGGGGGGCTTTACAATCTGTACAGGATACGACACCCTTTGTCCTCTACAGTACAACCCTCTCATCGGTAAGGAAAAACTTAACCAAAAAAAAACCCCAAAACCTTTTAACAGGGAAGAAAATGTTAGAAACCTCAAGAAGAGCAACACAGGAGGGATCCCCCTTGCAGGACGGACCGACATGCAATAGATGTTGTGAGTAACAACATAATGAAAATACAACATAGACAATCCATATGACAAAAATGTAATGTGAACATATGTGAGAAGGTGGATCCAGGAGGATGTCAAGCAGCTTCCAGTCGTCGCCAAACAGATAGAGCCAGAATAACACAACCTCCTCTCTACGCCAGATAGATAGAGCCTTAGCAACACAACTTCCTCTCTGTGCCAGATAGATAGAGCCTTAGCAACACAACCTCTTCTCCACGCTAGATAGATAGAGTCTTAGCAACACAACCTCCTCTCCACGCCAGATAGATAGAGCCAGAGCAACACGACCACTTCTCCACGCCAACTAGATAGAGCCTTAGCAACACAACTTCCTCTCCGTGCCAGATAGATAGAGCCTTAGCAACACAACTTCCTCTCCGTGCCAGATAGATAGAGCCTTAGCAACACAACCTCCTCTCCACGCCAGATAGATAGAGTCTTAGCAACACAACCTCCTTTCCACGCCAGATAGATAGAGCCAGAGCAACACGACCACCTCTCCACGGCGAATACATAGAGCCCGAGCCCGAGCTACACGATCTCCTCTCCACCATGAACCTAGAGAGAGGACCATGTTTTTGTAATAATGATAGGGCAATAATAATTGCCTTGCACATTATCGTGGCATTTATAGGCCTTTTTCGTGTGAACGGGCTAGTGTCACGCAGGACCCGAGGCACCACCGCCCCACCGGGTGAAATACCAAGTTTTAAGTTAGTTAGATTGCCTCTAACATTACTCATGTCTGTCTCCCTACAGAGAGAACTGTTCCCCATGATCTGTTCACCCCTCTGCTGATTGGCTCCGTATCAGCAGCAGGCATCCTCTGTCTCGTCCTCATCATGCTCTTCTACAAGTACATGCAGGTAAGACAGCTCTGCGCTTTTTCTCCCTTGTGTGGCACACCCTCTTCAATCACACTTTGAGACAAAAAAGTAAAGCATGTCGAAATCCCCCTGTGATGAGTTCATTTGTCACAGCAGTGTTTGTTTTTGTGTCTGTGTTCTTTCCAGAAACCCAAATACCAGATTCAGTGGAAAGTTATCGAGGGCATCCATGGAAACAACTATGTGTACATTGACCCCACCCAGCTACCGTACGATCACCAGTGGGAGTTCCCTCGAAACAACTTGCGTTTTGGTGAGCAGTCTTTCATCGAAATGATCCAAATTTAATCCCATTAATCTCTCATTTCTTGCTCTGAAGTGTACGTCCTGGTTTTTATGTCCTGGTTGTAAATCATCGCAGAGGAGCCGAGTGATGTGGAGATAACTGTCAGTAATAGTCTCAGTAATAAAGCCTAACAGAGCTAGTCGGCATGACATCACCATCGCCACCCTAGGGCGACTTCATGCTGATTGACAAACACTCTGTTTTCTGTGTACATGGACACAGCGTTAAGGCTTTAGCCATGATGTGTGTATGGTCACTAACCAGTTTCACAGCTCATGAATGATGAAACCCCACTCCCTCACTGCAAACATGATATTGTTGACATATTATGGGTGTTGTTTTTAAGAAACCTCCTTAAACAGGATCCTGCGTGTCCTGGTGCCTACGTACACAGCCCGGGGGCTCAAACTGGTGGCGTTGTCCTAGGAACGCTGGCACGAAGCCAGTTTGTGGGAGGCAAACAGGATGGGGAATAACAGTGTTTTTTGTGTCTGTCTTCAGGGAAGACGCTGGGATCTGGTGCATTTGGGAAAGTGGTGGAAGCCACTGCGTATGGCCTCTCTGAAGCAGATTCGGTCATGACAGTGGCTGTGAAAATGCTCAAATGTAAGTCAACACACATGCAAATGAAGTGTAGCTGTGAGGAAGTAGTGATGAATAAATAACTTTCCTGCAGGTGTTCAGAGACAGGCAGCAATTATGTGGATAATTTCATTTGGTGGCGCTGAGGCTTTTTATTTTTATTACCTGCCAGCAGCAACAGACACATCTTTTTATTTAATCCTGAAAACACCAGCTCACAATACGTAATCATGGTTCAACTGGAGCTGACTCTTCATTCCTTTTGATTCTTATTATGTTCCAATATTATTATTTTTTTTCCCCCTCCACAGCGAGCGCTCACGCTACGGAGAAAGAGGCACTGATGTCGGAGCTGAAAGTCCTCAGTTACCTGGGAAACCACATGAATATCGTCAACCTGCTGGGAGCGTGCACTGTTGGAGGTGCGGCAGCCATGTTGTCCTGTTTTATTATTTAGTGAAACTTCAGAGATTCTAGGAAGCTAATTTTGTTGTGATTCTTGCTGTCAATAGACGTGTTTCCATTCACATATTTCAGGCTGTTCTCACACCGTTCGTAGCTTTACCTACGAAAAGTAGTGCACTGTAATTCGTATATATATATCCAACGAAATAAAGTCATATGTAATCCACATATGGAAGGGTCCAACAAACACAGGACTTTCAACCAGGAGACCAGTGGGTATTTTTTGTAAGTTACATTAGCGACGTGTTTTTTGCACTTATGTTATGTTGTTTCTGCACATATTTTGCTTAGTTTACGCACTTATTTTAAGCCCAACCATGGCGTTTTTCCAAAACCTAACTAAGTGTTTTTGCTGCCTAAACCTAGCTGTGGACGTTACCGTAGTTTTGTTGCATGGCGTACAAATGACACACAAAAAGTCTAAAATGCGTCCTAATGACACGCAGAATGTCCATGTAATGTCGTGCTATTTATACGCCTTCCAGTGAGACAGGGTTACCATTTTTCTCTCGTAGACGGTTAGATGGCCAATGCGACTTGTTTTGTATCCGGTTCACAAGGTAGTGTCCAGAATTGCTAAATCTGATCAGAAATCTGCAAAAACTCTTGCAAGACTCGCTGCCGACCTGTCCTAACCTTAACTATTCGAGATCAATGCCTAGCCTTAACCGTCTCGCAAGAGTTTCCCAACTCATGGGTTACTTTCTCTACTTCTTCTACTCTGTTTACTGGCGGATTACAGCCATGCGTAGCCTATAGCGCCAATTGTTTATTTATTCCAAACCAGTTGATGGAAATGCACCTAATTGGTATTTCTTTTTTGCGTCAATTCAAAAGTTTGCTTAAAATTTGCTTGAATGGAAACACAGCTACTGTAGTGCTTTATTTTATCACATTACTATCATCATCATGTTTCTCCTGTCTGCAGGCCCGACACTGGTGATCACAGAGTACTGCTGCTTCGGAGACCTCCTTAACTTTCTACGAAGGAAGAGGGAATCCTTCATCTGCTATAAGCTGGAGGAAGACTGCTACTACCGCAACGTCATGCCGCAGAGAGACGCAGCTGGGTCAGCTTCTTTTTTATGTATAACGAGCGGTATATTGTGTGTGTGTGTAAGAGAAAAGAGACTAGTATTTACTATCCAGAACGTGCGTAGGAGGAGGGTATTTGGACAGCAGCGTGCCTATGTGTGTGGCTGTGCTCAACTGAGACCAGACTGCTCCTTTTCCTCTTCACAGTGACAGCTTTAACGGCTACATGACCATGAGGCCTTCTGCTGCTGGCAACCCGCCGTTCGGCTCGTCCTCCGAGAAGAGACGCTCACTACGCAAAGGCAAGCACGCCAGCCATTCATCAGATATCTTAAAATACACAGAGAAGCAGTTGAAGTAAGACTCATATATCCCCGTTTGTCCTCTCAGGTGGCTCCTCCGAAGCAGACGCAGAGAGCGAGAAGTTTGACGAGGACGGTCTGTCTCTGGACACTGAAGACCTCCTCAGCTTCTCGCACCAAGTGGCCAAAGGCATGGAGTTCTTGGCCGCCAAAAATGTGAGCATCAACTTTCTAACTCTGATGTGAATTCCCACAAATGATGATGTGACAGAGCATAGATCATGTTTCCACAGCTAGTAAACGGATCTAAAACGCATGTTAGAGCACGCTGCTGAAAGATTTATTAGCTGTGGAGGCCAGTAAGCTCATGTATCAGTGTCAGCGGTAGTGTGTTACAGAGTCAAGTGTGGAAATTCAGCACCAAACTGCATTAGAAAAAGCACTTCATCCACGCCGAATGTTAGATTATTGATTGGTCATGTATACATCAGACTGGCAATACGTCATAGCATGACCACGCCCCCAAAAAACAATCCCTCATAGACGGTAACAGATTTTTCATGTGACGCTCAGCATGACTTTCAAAAACTTATTTTTCATGCCTTTTCCTACGAATGTCCAGCAACATGTGACGCACGTGTCAATTTATTTCCAATCTTTTCAAAATAAAGCTACTTAGTTAGGTTTAGGAAAAGATCAACTTGGTTAGGCTTAGGCAACAACTACTTAGTTAGGTTTAGGAAAAGATCGACCACTGTGTTTGACAGGGGAAGACTGAAGGGACATGGCGGCGATCAACCTTCATTTATTAAGGTATCGCCAACGCTCAGGCTCAGGCGAGGTCGCAAAACAATTATTAAACGTGTGTATAAAACAAACGTTTGTATAACAAGAGATGAATGCATACAAACTTGTCAAAATTACAATCAAAACATGCGTCAAATTGCATTGAAGTCTATGAGATCTTCTGTTTTCTGTCCCCCTAAAGGGGGCGTGGCCTTGACATTTTGTACCCGTATGTACTGGTCCGATGTATATGACATGTATCATAGATATTAAAGGTAGCGTTTGTTTTTCAGTGTATCCACAGAGACCTGGCCGCCAGAAACATCCTCCTGACTCAAGGAAGAGTAGCAAAGATCTGTGACTTTGGCCTGGCCCGAGACATCAACACAGACTCCAACTACGTGGTCAAAGGCAACGTAAGTCCGCACCACAGACACTAAAGACATTTGATGAGATGCAGTGGTGGCCGTCATGAAGGTCAACAAGCCATTCTTATCTTAAACCAAACCCTGTGCTTCAGTTTCCTGGTTTGAGACAGTCTAAATAGATTTATTGAAGTAAGAAATTAGTTTATTGCTTTATCCGTCATGTCTTTACTTGTCAGAGCTCCTGTGTAAACAAACGTCCTCCTTAAGAGTATTACATTTCACTAGAAAGCTACTTTTAACTGTATGTGGTTTAAGACGATACACTACAGGCATAAACATTGTTTTTTCAAGCACTGATCAGTTTTGAGAGTTTTGGCTTTCAGACTAGTAGAAAGAAAACATCCAAAATACACATTTAGGTGTTTATTTTACTACTTTGTTTATTTGTGTCTGTAGATTTCTCCTAAATTCACTAAAAGTTAGTATTAGATAATGCCTCATTTGCATATTTAAACATAACATTTCAGAAAACTTAAAAATAATTGTCATAATGTCAGTAATCCACTGGGTATGTTTCATGACAGCCTTTCTATTAGTTTAAAAAAAAAACATTAGTGAATTTCACAATCCATATCTTTAAAGGCTGTTTTCTCATGACTCTGAGCCAGAAATTTCCACTTCAGCAGCTCTTACATCAACCAAACTTTCCAGTTTATTTCCTATCTATATTCTGAAGGTTTCTACAGAGGGGTATGTTCATATATCATTCATAGCCTGATTTATACAATATTCTATTCATAAAAACATGTCGAACTTTTATTTAGTTTTTTATGGCTGCTGACAGTATTTTCTGATTTATGGAGCGAGTAATAATTGTTTATAGCTGGAGGTGTCCTGTCAACAGTTTTTACAGACGTCTACAGACGTAAAATGATTTTTGGGCCACACGGGGATTTATCGTTGCACTGGAAATAACTGGAAGGTATCCAGTTCTATAAGACATCCATGGTTACAACTTTGAATGCCACAGTGACTTCCTTATATAGCTGATTGAGTTTGATCAGACAGAGCTACAGATGTTTTGCTAGCTAAGGCAATTCTATGACAGCGTAATTGGGCCATTGTAGATAAAAAAGATATATATATCATTATGGAGCCCGGGGAGGGGAGTAATGTTCTGAGGAAAAACTCTGAGATTTAAGTCGTAAATTTACGAGAAAAAACTCAGAAATTTGCAAAATTATAAAATCGTAAATTTACGAGAAAAAACGTGGATATTCTCTGAGATTAAAATGACAAATTTACCAGAAATAAAATCAGGGAAAAAAGCGAAGGGAAGTTTTTTATCTGAATATAACACCATGTATTTAATTATTATTATTATTATTTTCACTTACAATGGCCTTATATGCAGTCATACATTTTCCTAGTTTAGTACATTTAAGTTTTAAGTTTTAATTTTAAAGTTTTAAATTAGCTAGTAGTTACTAAAGACTTTACACACTAATCTTTGCAATGGATTTATGAGAAGCTGGAGGTGTGAATGTTTTTGTACCTGCAGCTATCACATCCTAAAACCAAAAATCACCTAGCGATTATCTAATGCTCAAGCACTTTATTCTTCTTATGTATTAGGATAGAAGGTCGCAGGTAACGATGTCTGCAAGACAAACATAGTTTTATTTAAATCATTAGCCTAAAGACATGACATTAAACCATATGAAATTACAGTTATTGTGGCTCCTTGGCAAGCAAGTTGTTTTTCTAGTGTTGACGTGTGACTGCCGATGAGCTGACTGAGATCTAAGATGTGTGTCTTTGCACTTTTTCCGTGTCAGGTATGAGCTGTGTGTTTTTGATCCTCAGGGCGTCACTCATCACTGTGCGTGCATACCTGGTGTTTGGTACAGTCTGTTCATTTAGCAGTCCTCAGTCACAGTGGCCCCAACCACAGTAAAGAAAATAAGAATGGAAAGAAAACATTTCAAATGTTCAACTTTCCATCTCACTGAGTGCTTTTCTTTCTTTCAGGCTCGTCTGCCGGTGAAGTGGATGTCTCCAGAAAGTATCTTTGAGTGCGTGTATACATTTGAGAGTGACGTTTGGTCATATGGCATTTTGCTTTGGGAAATCTTCTCGCTAGGTAAGTCTATCCATCCGTTGTGTGTTTGTCTGGCTGCCTGTTTGTTTTCAGATGTGCACAATGTAACCGAGTCTCCCCCGCTGTATGTAGGAAACAGTCCTTACCCCGGCATGCCTGTGGACGCCAAGTTCTACAAACTGATAAAAGAAGGATACAGAATGGATGCTCCAGAGTTTGCACCCAGCGAAATGTGAGTTATTGTTGAATGTGTGTGTAAAAAGGATCACAGGAGAGATGGTGTGAACTGGTAAATGGAGGTGGTGAGACTATAAAAGAAGGCAATGTGGGGGATTTCGGTCGACTCTCATCCTGTTACATTTGGCTTTTCACAAGCATAACTAAAACTCTGATGTGGAACTGAGAACAGAAAACACACACGCACAGAAAGAGAGAAAGGGGGAAGTAATAAACAAAGAGTAGACAAATAAAAGTGTTTGTGTGTTTCTCTGCTGCTGTGCAGGTATCAGATTATGAGATCCTGCTGGGACGCTGACCCCTTCAACAGACCCCCCTTCAGGAAAGTCGTGGAAAGGATCGAACAGCAGCTGTCAGATGCCACGAAGCACGTAGGTTGCACGCTTTGATTATTGTTTACTGTCACTATAAATGGTTCAAAACCGAGAGGACTTCACAGCAGGGTTATAAGTTAGTGAAACAGAGGCGACTCCAGGGTCCTAAAGTGGTAAAAGCTGTTGTGACACCATTGACACAATTTTTGAGCCTCAACAAAAGATAGAAAATGTTTAATACATATTGGGCAACATGAATCTAAGCATTGTCCTCTATGCTAAACGCTACGACGGAGTATTAGCGCCACACTTAGGGAAAAAAAATACATCTGCGATTTCGAGAATAAAATTGTAATATTATGAGAATAAAGTAATAATATTATAAAGTAGTAATTTTACGTGTTATTGGGGAAGTATTTATATAGTTATTGGAGGGGAAATAGGGCAGCATGCCGTCTGTGTGAAAATGAGGAATGTGGAGCATCTTGTGAAGTTATACTTTAGTTTAGGTTTCACAAATAAGTATCAGGACCTTGAAAAGATTGTGAAAGAAACTGCGTTTATTCCGAAGAAAGAACCACACGGACCTGCTGGGGAAATTGCCTCTTTTGTGGAAGAGGAAATTAGTTTTTTTCTCGTAAAGTTATGACTTTATTCTCATAATATTACTAAGTTTATTTTTATATTTTCTGATTTCAATTTTCACATCTAGGCATAACACGCTAGATGTGTGATTGTAAGACGCATCACTTCACATGGGAAAAACTTTTTAAAATCACCTCCTCGAGTGTTCACATGTAATTCAGCTAAAGGTCGGGGGGCCTCTCGCAGCACCACGAGAAGCAGCAGACGTGTTTGAACTCAGCTGGTCTGATTCAATCATTCTACACATGAGGGCTTCCATTGTCCTCATGACTGTCCTCATACACTCCAACAGCTCTGACAGTTCATGTCAATGTCAGGTCGACATTATGGCTGATATACCTATTCGCTTTCTTGCTGAGAGTTGAGGCCTTTACGCCCCCGGTGTGGCGTGACGAATAAACAACATGAAATTGCGAAGGTTAGGTTTAGGAAAAGATCTTGGTTTGGGTTAAAATAACTATGGATGTGGCGCTACTTAAGTATGGAAGTTACGTGACGAATAAATCAACGTCGACTTCTGGTTTCACACAGGACACGATTCGCGATCTCCTGGGCGAAAGTTCGTTGATTTTTGACCCACCCATCCACTCTCTACACTACTTTATACTTCCTGGTTCACTATTACGTGGATTAAATACGAATTGATTTTGTGGGGTATATATATTAACTAAAAGCACACTAACATGGCTGAAGACTTTTAGTCCTGTTTTGCTTTGAACAGAGACAGGTTAGTTGTTTCTCACTGCTTCCAGTCTTTATGCTAAGCTAAGCTAACTGTCTCCTGGTTCCAATCTACATAAATAAAGGAGATATGTCACAGTGGTATTGAGCTCATCTAACTATAAGCAAGAAAGTGAATAAGCGTCTTTACCCAATGTCAAATTATTCTTCTTAGCTTATCTGCATGATGTAATGACACAGAAATAAAACACCAAGAGAGACAAACTGTGCAGATGAGATGATGATATGTTTGAAATTGCAGATCTGAAACAGTATAATAAATTATCTTCCCTCTGTTGTCTTTCTCTCTTCCTTATCTTCAGATTTATCTGAACTTCAGCTGCAGGCCTCCTGTGACGCCCAGAGCCATGGAGGAGCCCAGTCCTCGGAGCGCCGCGCTTCGCCGTCTGAACTCAGCCGGCCCCAGCAGCGCTCCGACTCCGACCCAGCCCTTACTGGTCCAGCACGAGGTCTTCCTGGAGGGGACGACCCTCAGAGCCCACCGGGTGTAAGGACCCACCCACCCTGTCTGGCTGCCTCATAAAGTGCCTGTAATGTTCCGCCACAAACCACCCAACCACTACACCCGCCCGCCGTCCCGGTGCCGGCAGCATTTGTTGTCGCGTGTTGCAGACGAATGGTAATCGCCACCTATTACCAGAAACAACAAAGGACGAATGGCTCTTATCATTATCTCTTCTATTGCCTGCTGATTACAGGGAGGACAGTTGGACTAATGCTCCCCTGCTCAAAAACAAAGAACTGTTCAGGCACCGGGAAGGTGGAGGGACTTCAACCGTTACTCTAACACTGTCATTCAGTACATTATGACACTGTTTTGTTATTTTTCAGTTACGTTTTTTTTTCTTCCATTTCATAAAGGTCGTTTTGTTTCTTTCTATCCATTGGAGATTTTTTCTTTTTACATTTTGTGTTTTGTTATTCTTTGTTGTTTTTCTGATATTTATGTAGCGTTTTTATTTTTTGGTTGGCTGTTGCAATTGTTGGAGAAAAAGCACTTGAGGCACTTGAACTTCACATCATTACATTCACCACATAATGCAGCTTTTTTTACTCTTTTATTGTCAGTATTATTTCCAACTGTTCAGATCTATGTTGATATGAAGGAGATACTTTTCGGGGGCCAATTTAAATATAGATATCGAGACACTGGTATATAAGCTATTAGACGGCATGGTCGGCCATGCTTTAGAGTCCATAAGTGCTTCAAGTCGATTAGGAAATACATTTCTGCTCTTTTTTATGTTGGACGTTGCTACCTAGAGAGCAGCTAACTGGATCTGTTAACACATTACATGGATCAGCCCACGGTTACTTCACACACACAGTTGTCTTCAGAGATATGGTATAGCAGCCCAGTCGCACAGCAGTTCGTGAAATAGTCACGGAATTTTATGTATTGATTTGTGTACATAGACACGAATTTCACATTTCTTTCGTGATGGTCAGCACGAAATTAATTTGCATGTAATCCACGTAATTGTGAACTGGGAAGTATAAAGAGCGGTGAGGAGGTCTGAGTGGATCGATGGGTCAAAAAACACAAGTCAAAGTAGATTTGTTTGTCACGTAACTTTCGCATTTAAGTTACGCTACTTACAGTGTTATTTTAACCCAAACCACAATCTTTTTCAAAAGCTAACTAAGTATTTTTTGTCATGTAACGTCCATACTCAAGGACGCCACTTCCTGAGTTACTTCAACCCAAACCGCAATCTTTTCTTAAACCTAACTGTTTTTTGTCACATAACTTCCATACTTAAGTTACGCCACTTCCGGTGTTATTTTAATCCAAACCGCGATCTTTTCCTAAACCCAACTAGTTTTTGTCACGTAACTTCCATACTTTTTTTTCCATACCGCGATTTTTTCCTAAAGCTAACTAAGCAGTTTTATTTTGAAAAGACAAGAGCAAAAATTGAAAAGTGCGTCACGTGTTGCTGGACATTCGTAGGAAAAAGCTTGAAGAATACGTTGCTGAAAGTCGTGCTGAGCGTCATGGAAAAAAAAGGGAAATTCATTTCTATGTACACGAAAATAGATACAAATTTTGTGACTTATTTCACGAACTGTCGTGAGACTGTGTTGGGTATAGACATGGTACGCTAGCTTTTCATTTATGTGCTTGTTGACTGTATATGTGTACATATCTGTAGGTAATGATACTAGTCATTGCTATACGATGAGATGGAGAGTTTGACAAAAAGACACTCTGCCTGTTAAACTCTCGGCGTTGGTCTTTGCTTTGTTAACATAAGCATGTGATGCAGGTGTATATTTTCACTTTTTGACAGCTGGACTGCTGGAGAGTTCTCTTTTAAAGGTGTAAATAACTGTTCAGGTTTATATGGTTTTGCTCTCCTGCCACATCCAGTGTATGGTCTTTGTTTACAAGCATCAGACAGGTACTGCCATTTCTGAGATGTGAGTTTTCTTTTCACCTTCTTCCGCTTCATGAAGGACCAGGAAACGGGACCCTTTCTGTTGTGGCTGACAGGCTGTTTTGGCTGCATTTCTCTATAGAACCCTTTTCTGTTAGTAAACATGATGACGTATTTTGTGGGCGGAGCGTTAAGTGGAGGCAGAAAAATTCTCTGAACATGTTAGTTAACGCTGGCTAGCAAGTATTGGCTTTTTTTTGCTAAATATTAGCAACATTTACTCTCTATCTTTGAAACGTTTCTCCGATATTGTAGCTCGCTAGAGCCTCGGTTATGTTTGTCATCTCAAATGTCTGTGATATCTGGATTCTGGCACCCAACAACAAAACAAGATGATATTTCAGATGTGTAACTTTAGCCCACTGCTAGTGTTAGCCTCCAGTCTTTCCTTTGTTTTGCCTCCAGCTAACACCGTGACGTCATCATGACGTCGACACAAAAAGGGTCTATATTGTACAATACATTTAATGGATAATGTCAGGGCGATGCTCATGTGAAATGCCATTAAGTGGACTGCAATTTTCGTTGAGGGGACAAGCCAGTGGCTCTCTGTTCAGACATCAGTTTCAGTGCGTTGGTCATCTCATTGTTCTCTGACCAGTAGCTGGTTTCCCAGCAGTCCTTCTGTCCTTTGTATCCAGCTGTTTCCTCCGTCACAAGTGGGACTTTCAGCACCTCTCAGCCAGTAGTCTGTATCAGTCCGGACCAGTATGATTACCCTCTTCCCACTGGTGGATGTGGTTGTGAAGAGCACCAGGAAAGTGTCCTGTTTGTGTGTATGAACATGTGTCTGTGTGTGTGTCTTTGTGTGCATGTCTGTATGATTGCAGAATTAAAAGATTTACTGTCAAGAGGTGCCACTACTAAACATTCATCAAGTCGTTTAGGCTACTAAAAAACCCCACAGTCTTACTGCTCTGTCTTTTTTGTAAATATAAATGTGCGTATATTGTAAAGAAGTGATGCTTTTGAAGATGTTTATCTCAATGAAGATGTGGTACATTGATGCAGAATTTTATTATGCTGTATTTTCTTAAATGTGTGCACAGATTTCCGACTGTAGGTTCAACTGGAAAAAAAAGCTGCTTGTGTCTCTGTCACCATGGTAACTTAAACGGAAAAAGATTCACTTTGGCTAATGTTTTAATATTGGCTGATTCATCATTTCAACCAGTTATGCCAGCTCACTTGGTAACTGCCTCGGCAAAACAGACTAAACGGCTCCCAATGGTCATACTGTATATCTGATGATCAATATTCATCAGTAAAAATGATATTACTGGGTTTTACAGCCAGGAAGGAGACGTTTCAGGATAATAGAGATTATTTTTCATTTCATTGCTCCCCTAAGAGTTTTTCCTGCATTTTGCTACATATTTATTAAACCTGAGGCTTTAGTGTTACTGTGTAAATTTGATGTGTTGCTAATATGTGTCAATGTAAATAAAATTGTGTATATTGAATTCCCAATGAAGCTTTTTTTGGTCTCTTTTTCCACAACCAGTGTAGCATTACGATCACAACACAGAACAAGCATTTTGTTTTCTGTGGACGTGAAATTAAACCATAAGCATATTACAAATCTGGTGAATCAGTAATAACTGATAAGCCTTAAATTGTCCTCATTTAGCAGCTGGCTAAACTAGCTTGCTAATTCCACAGTTAAAGAACATAAAAATCTATAAACAGCTGGACTTGGTCTACACTACTTTAACATTTAGCCAGACTTACGTTTCAATAAGTATAATTATGCAAATCGCAATCTCTAATGCTTATCGCTAGCATGCTGACTATTGTTATGATTATGTTTAGGTAAGAGTGCTGTAAAGGGACTGTTATGGTAACAACATGCAGCCTACAAAACCATAGAAAATATGCTATATCTTTGGTATAAACTGTAAACATTTGTGAATTTGAGTTTACATGCAAGGCTGGGATATGTGTATGCTAGCAATTAGCATTAGTGCTAGCTATATGTATGCTAGTGTGACGCCTAGTGTGAGCTCACCTGGGTCTTCCAGGCTATGAAAGCTGCTCCAGTGTTGATTCTTGCTCTCTCTTCTTACAGCTACACCACCTTTGTTTGGTTCTGCATCTTCAACACCTCCACAGCACATATGCCACACATTCATGCACTACATTCATTTTCTGACTTTGATGATTTACACACTCCATTGTCCATTTGAGTTAACCTCTTAGCGTGGACTCCCTTTTTGTCACATTCCCTGAGCCAGTTTGTGACAATGGTTGAGAGGTTCCAGGTTTCAAATCCCGGATGAGCCCCCAAACAAAGGTGAGACGGTGAGATCTTATGCTAATAGCTATAGCTATTAGCATAAGCGACTGACAGGCTAACTGAAAGGGTAACGGCTACTTTTCACTTATACTCCTCTCCATAGAAGGCAGTTGCTATGCATATTTATAACACAATATGTACAATGCAAATACTTTGCACTACAATGACAACATTTGGACCTGAATCCATCAACAAAACCACCTTTAAGGTATCGACCGAAATGACCCAGTAACAACCAAGTAGTGTTGAAACTTCTCCAGTCAAATGATACCTGCATTCAACCCTCTTTGTACCCAGATCTAGAAAAAAAATACTATTTGTATGGTTTTGTGAAACCAATCCCCGCAAGCGTTCTGCAACCCATACAGTCTGCGATGTGGATTTCCATTCACATGAAGTACTCTATTGGTATCACCTTAAGGGTACTGGTATTGGTGCAGCCATGCATATGACAGTAATATTTTCCCATGTGCAGTGCAAGCCATTTGTGTATGTATGGATGCTCGTAGTAGATTGTGCCCTGAGGCTGTTGTTACGAGTAATTCAGATCATCTCTACTTTGCTGTGAAATGGAGGTTCAAATGCTAATGTAAAGTACAGTAATGGATGACACACTATCTGATGTTTTTTAGCCATTCTTCCTGCTCCACTCTAAATCCTTTGGCTCCAGCCCAGAAAGGGACATCTGGTCGTGAGGAGGGGAAAGCCGCGAGGAGGACGGCAGCACTGGGACAAATGTGCGTGGGCTGACTCCATTGTTTTAGGATCTAACTGATAAGACAAGAGCAGGAAATCCCACCATTGAAGTAAATGTTTGTTTGTCAGACTTGAGGAAGTTTTAAAGAGAGAAAGGCTGAGATGTATCTTGGTAGTATCATAGTAATTAAACCGGTAGTACAACATTTAACACAACTCCCACAATATAAAATGTGACGTGTTGCAACACTCGGAACATTTAGAAGTTACCAATTACACATATATGTATTAATTTAGTCTGTTGATCATCTTTAGCCATCAGGATTGGCTGTACTAAAGATCATAATGCTGTTTTCCCAGCTCAGTCGCACAGCATGAAGTAGTCACAAAATTTAATGATTTGTGTACATTAAAATTTTCATGATGACAGCACGAAATCAAGTCGTATGTAATCCACATAATTGTGAACCAGGAAGTATAGAAAGTGGCTGTTTTTTTTTAACCCAAACTATGATCTTTTCCTAAACCTAACTAATTAGTTTTATTTTGGAAAGAATGGAGCGAAAATTGACATGTGTGGCTGGACATTCATAGGAAAACGCACAAACATTACGTTATTAAAAGTTGTGCTGAGCATTACAAAAAAGAGAAATTCGTATCTATACGATTCAAAGTACTGCAAAGTTATTTAAGGCCTTTAATTAGCACGTCAATATATTCTGTTGTTTTTGTCATGAGTACTTTTACACAGAACGTGAATATTACTGCTTTTTTATTATTACTTTTTTTTTCTGCGAATAATATCAACCAGTCAGGTTGTGTGCAACAGGTTGAGTTTTTTATTGACATTATTCAACCTTAACAAAGGCGGCGCAGACCAGATCCACTCCTTTCGTTCTTACCTTTCACGATAAAAGCCCATGACATATAATATTTGCAGGCAAGTATTTCACAATTTCGTGTTGTTTATTCGTCACGCCTCCAGTGTGTAAAGGCCTTTAGTCATTAACTCCTTTTATCCTCATGCAACAGTTATGAATAAAGTAAATTATGATGCTCTTGAACCTTGATTAACCCATTTAGACCTGTCAACTCTTTAATTCATACCAAATACTGTTTTGTCAAGACAACAGTATTAGTTGTCTTTTCAGCTCCAGGTTTCCTGGAGGGCACTGACCTGAAAATTCATGTTGTCTTGAGAAAGAAAATTTTCTTGTTGAAGCAAGCTAGACCATTATTAATGTTTATACTGTCTTTTTTTTTTATCAGACTATTATGCAGAAGATGATCCATCATTTATCTCTTGACAAATGACTCAATTTTATTGATTTATATTGAGCAGGTCTCGACTGTACTCTCTTGTACTCTACTTGTTTATTTTCCTCAGAAAGAGTAGACTTGTATTTTGTAATATGATTTTTTTTTTTTTTTAAATAAGTCTGAGCATGTGCATGTAACCCGGTATTTTGTACAACAGGTCCTCTGTCAGTATTCACTGGGTGCGATTGCTCAACCCGCTGCGGTTCCTTGCTGTGGTTGTAAATTTGATAAGCATGTCACACTCCTTCCGTCACTGTTTGTGGTAAATCTGGCAGTTTAATATGAAACATCTCCTGTTTGTTTTTAAGCTTAAGGTAAAACAGGAAACAGAGACGCTGGTGTACTGTTGCCAGTAATAAGATTATAGGCCGTTTTCTGGTTCAGGAATTTCTAAATTTCCAGAAATTAAAATATTGCGTCAAATACACAGAAACAAAATTGCCTTCAGCTTCTATGAAATAGAACTAGATTTAGAAGAGAAACCTTTAACAGTAATACCTCCAGGGCCTCTATTATGAAACAACCGTCCGTGATCACATCACAATGTCATCATCTGATGCTTCATACTTTACCATGTGATGCTTATTCTCAGCTATATGTTGAGTTGCTGAGCTGAATGCAGCCGTTGTCACAGACCACGTCCTGCATGAAAATTAACCAACATGAAGTCTCTACATTTTTTTTATTGTGCCCTTTTAGCAGTTAACCGATGTGCTGGGGGTGGAAAAAGGAAGGCAACATGGGTGTCACATATGCTTTTCGGGTCACCACCACTTCCCATATTTGCTCAAGTTGCTCAGGAAACACGCGCCCCTGTGTGCACCCTGACCGAGCCGAGGAACGGTGCTGCTGCTGCTGCTGCTGTGGCGTGTGCCAGTAAGAGGCGGCGAGATATACGGACCGCAGAGGGAGCGTTGAGGATGGGTTTGTGAAGAGGGTGGTTGGGGGGGGGTCGGGTGTTGAGGGGCAGCATTTTATCTAAGGTACACTGCACTTCCTCATGTGTTGAGAGTGAACCTTCTGCTCCCAGCGCTGGGTGTCGGGTCAGTAACAGCTCTCAGGACTCCAGCAGATGGCTGCCTGTTGTAAATATAAAAACACTGAGCAAACTTGATGGACAAACAACTTTTTCATTTAGTTGTTTGATTTGCATTTTATAGTGTTTTCTCACGACATGTAAAGAGACAGCCCTGTCCATTAAAAATGATGTTCCTATACAGCTAAACTGCATTCTCAGTTACGTTTTGAGGCAACGTTTTTCTTTGACGTATCACAAATACCTTTGTAATGACAGTGGAAGGCCGCAGAAAGTGACGTAGTACAACGAGCAATGCACCGAGCAGCTGACGTGGTATATCGAGCGACCGTTAATGAAAGTTACGTGGTATAATAACGTTATAAAAGAACGTATATTGCCAAGAAATGAAAGTTAATTGGTCGTTCCATTGCAGCGTCATTGCCCAGCAGCAGAGCTATGCTTCCGCCATTTTCGACTGAAAGCGATTACCGGACGCCAGTAAAACGTCCACCTACAAAGTGCCGTACAAAAGTAAAACAAAATAATTTTATATTTAATGTCTCTACCAAAATTGCTTGTGTGGAACAATGAAAATATTATAAATGTAATAAGCGCTAAAATAACACAGGGGTTTTATCTATTTGCTTCTGTACTCTTTGACGTTATTCAAAGTTACATGGTATAATAATGAGACAAGCCGCTATGGGTGGGTGAATAGGTCCAGGACTTATATGAAGGTGGTGTGGAGAGACAGATAATTAAGCTTATTATTAATATATTAAGCTCATCATGGAAAACACTATTTTCGAACAAGTGTTGGTGTATTTGAAACTGCAATTGCGGCATTACGCCAACGTAGTGGTGCTGTGTCATAATCAGCACAGTGAACCGGGAAACTTTAGTTTCCTTGACTTTAGTTTTCCCTGGTTCAGTTTTGTTATTACTCCCCTCATCCCCCTGGGCTAATCGGGGAATGTAACAGCTTCCGTTAGGCAAAAAATATTCAAAACCACAACATCTCATTTTCACTGCTACGCTGATGAAAGGCAGCTGTACTTTCCCATCCAACCCGATGGCCAGACTGGACCCGCTGAATGTCTGGGTGATATTAAAGGATTGTTGGCTCATAACTTTCTACAAACGACTGTGTGCAAAAAACCTTAGAATAATATCTTGAACAATATTTGAAATTTGATAGTCAGGTTGTCAAATGTTGCTTCTTCCAGCTCAGAATGACAACCAACCAGGCCTCTATTCACGGCTTACAGTACAGAATGCTGTGGTCAGACTCCTTTATGCAAATGTAAAAAAAGGGAACATATTACGCTTGAAGCGTCTTTGCACTGGCTCTACTTTCAGTGTCAAATTCCCTAGAAGAGGCTCCTGTTTATGTTTAAAGCCCTGCATTGTCTCGCCCCGAGCTGCAGTATATTACAGCACTTCTATCCCCATACTGTACAGCTAGGCCCCTCAGATCTACAGATCTACAGACAGATGTTTACCATCCCACGATATCGTTGAAAACTTTTTGCAGATGGGGTCTTCTCAGTAGCTGCACCAAGAATTTGACCCCCTTTCCTACCCCTGCAATGATTCCTGACATGATTAGATTACATTAGATTTGCATACATTGATATGCATGAATATCTGTGTAAGTGTGTATAATGTGCACACTGTGTATTTATGCATGTATTTAAGTACTTATATCTTGTGATAATCTTTTTTTTTGCTCAATTATGTTTGTTGTAAAGCACTTTAGCACAAACCTGGTTTGTTTTTAAAGAGCTCTCTATGAATAAATTTGACCTTGATAAATTGAGGTTTTATGGGGAGGTTAGTTGCTGTTTATTGGCCGGATGAAGTGACTTCCTGGAGCCATGTTGTCACTGTAAATCTAACTGTTCCCTGTTGTCTTTGTTTGTTTCCAGCCTTTTTGCATGAAAAGACGTATAAATGCAACGATACAGCGCGAGGCGTTTAACGTGCAATATGTACGCCTTTCTTGATTTCCGTGTGTCATTTGACGTGTTTTCTGGAGTTGGGTTACATTGTTTGCTTATGTTGTTGTTAGGTTGTTTCTGTACGTGTTTAACTTAGTTTACTTACTTATTTTAAACCCAACAATAACGTTTTCTTTTACCCTAACTAAGTGATTTTCTTGCCTGAACCTAAATTAGTAGTTTTCTTGTCTGTTTCCCACCTTTTTGATTGTCTGTCCCCGTCCTGATCAGTTTCACCTGTCCCTCTTTAGTCATGAACTCTCCTCATCTCCTGCTCACCTGTTCTCACTTCCCCAGTTAGTCAGTCACTATTTATACCACCTCACTTCCTTTGTTCTTGTTGGTTTGTCTTTCTTTGTGTAGAGTTTTTTGTCTGCCAGCTGTACCTGCTGGCTTTTTAAAACCTGCAGACTTTTGTTATATTAAGATATTTGCATTGAATCTCTTCATTTTGGGTCCTCCTGGCCTTTCGAGGGAAATTTTTTTTCTCCTGGATTACGTTTGGGTTTGAGGTATCACAAATATGTTTAATCAAAGTCTGCATTGGGAGGAGGTGTTGGGATGGATGAATGGGTCAAACACAGGACGTTCTCTGGTGTTTGTGTCCTGTGTGAAGCCAAAAGTAACTTATTTTAACCCAAAACATGATCTTTTATTGAACCTAACAAAGTAGTTTTGTTGCCTAAACCTAAACGTATGTAACAATGTTGATATGAAACTAGGTGGCTACCTCCAGGTCTGAAAAGTGAAGCCAATGATGAAGTACATTAAACCTGCATTCTTTCTAATAGCCAGCAGGGGGCGACTCCTCTGGTTGCTTGAAGAAGTCTGATTGTATAGAAGTCTATGAGAAAATGAGCCTACTTCTCACTTGATTTATTACCTCAGTAAACATTGTAAACATGAGTTTATGGTTTCAATTGCTAGGCATGGCTACCTTTTGATTGACAGGTCGCTACCACGGCGTTGTCTTCCGTGTTTTCATTTAACAACTTTAACCTTTTCACAGTGTGTTTTCAATTTATCAAAGTTAATTATAACATTCTTGGTCGCCTAAAAGTGTCTTATTCAGCGCTCGGTTGTACTTAGCTCCACCCTCTAGTGTCACTTCTGATTTCAAAAGAACAAGATGGCGACGGCCAAAGTACCAAACTCAACCAATGGGTGACGTCACGTTGACTACGTCCACTTCTTCTATACATAGTGCCTTCAAATGAAACTCGTGAGCTCGTGTCTACAACATGTGAAGTCGTGTACATGATATGCTTGGCGTTCAAGTGGTTAAGTCGTGAGAACACCGCTGCTGAGCAACGGCAATATTTACATTAATGTCAGCTTCTAGAAGCCACAGAGGCTAACGATTTAGCAAGCTAGCGAGCGTGACACGTAATGACAGATGAAAAAGACGAGGCTTTTGGGAAGATCAACATTTTCCTCTGACCAGACATTACAGTTACGAAGAATTACAGTATACAACTAAAATGTCAGTATATTCACTGATGATGCACCTCATTTGGAGGCACCAACAGTCTAAGTATGGAACGTATTTTTGGTACAGAAACGTTGAAATTCAACGTACCCATTGTTTGCAGAAATGTACAATGCCAACATTTTATTCTGAGTTGCTTTCAAAGGTGACTCGAGATGCCGACACCCAGAGCAGTTCAGGTAATCATTAATCCGACCCGTCACTGTTCCACCTCACGTGATGCCACATTGTTTGTATTGGTGCACTGCAGGGCACAATAATTGGCCCATATTTCTGGGCGTGAGCCAGTTATTCGAGAAATGGGTTAAAGGATAACTTCTAACTGCTGTAATTCAACACAAAATACACTATGATGCTTCCATCTGGCAGCTCCGAGTCCTCATCCTGTCATCCCATTTGATTCATTTTGTTCTGTAGCTTTAACAATATTATTCTGACTCCTCTTCAGGTAATGAATCCGACACATAATAAATCATCTGGTTTTATTATTTCATAAACTCCTCAAACACATGCACGCAAAACACTTTTAAGCTGTTGATCAGTGGCTGGCTCCTTCCTGGGAAACATTTTTCCGAGCCTTTCTGTGTGCCGGAACATTCCGTTGGGCGAGAGGCTATCACCTGTCCACTCATCAAATATTTAACTGGTGCTGCGAGGCTGACAAAGGCAGGTATTGAGTTCATTTTAATCTCCAGTTTCCTTGGAACAGACCCACAGATCATGACATTTAGCTGGAGTTAACTCTGCCAAACATGCCATTCATTCCATTTCAGAACACCGTATGCTCCACTGTTATGTCTGATCTTGACTTGAGAGAGACTGTGACTCTGTTTACCTGCTCACTAATATTCAACCATTATTCAGACTATGAAAATATTGTGATTTCAGTCATGTAAACATCATATTCCGAGCAACGATTTGGCCAAAACAGCCAAAACACCACACACTAACAGATTCACTCATCAACAACAAGAGTCCCGACTAAAAAAAAACAGTAAATCTTGCAAAATCTCTCGTGATCAAACGTGACTTTAGTGTAAACAAACATGGCGGACAACGGCAGGAAGAATTACTGATGTTAGTTTTTACTTTGTACTGAAAATTCACAAAGGATGGATGGATGAAGTCATGGAGATACGTTAAATAAACACCACAAATCAACAAGTCTGTCCTCCATTTCTGATCTCCATCTCACTACTACTTTATGCTTCACGTTTAGCATTAGCTCCTGCATTAGCCACGGTCACCATGATGCCGGTGGTGGTTGTCCTTCCTTCTTCAGTCAGCTTGGTTCTCTATTGGCTATCATTCTTTCCCCTGTGGCTGCGTCATCTGGCTGTCCTCTGGGTTCCCCACACACAACAGGACATCCCATCGTAAGTATTGAACATGTTTAATATTTACGATTTGAACATCTGGAAAGATAATCTTTAGAACCATCAAACAATCGGGGCTTTGCTGACTGTCGTCGGGAGGAATCGGACCCAAAATCTTGTGTAGTGTGTACCCGGCATTATTCCAAATGGAGTATTTTCTGATTAAGTCATGTGGGATATGCTGATATTATTCAGGTTTTAGGAGCATTCTTTGGACATGTATACAGCACATTCACAATATGCGTCTCTGTTGGGGTTATTACGGCAGTTTGCGACACACGGCCTCTTGTCTGTTTACATACAGCTCGACTAGCCGACAGTTTGCAGAGATGCATGCCCAAAAGAAAAGAAGGAGAAACACACCTACTTTTAAACAATATGAAAGACTTGGATATCAATACGTTTTTGGAAATGCCTAAATATCGCAACGCAACCTTTTCAAGAAGGTTAGGTTACGTTAATCAGAGTTTGCACGGCTTCATGTCAACAGGAATATTAGTGGAATATTCATTTTCATTAGCCATATAAACAGCTTAGTAGGAGTAATGTCTTTTTCAGAATGAGGGCAAAAAACTGAACATTTTGTGCATGTAAACCTAGACAGTGTGTATTCACATGCCAAAACTAATTGATCACAGTGTACTGTACTGTACATTTTCGGGTTGTCCATTTGTTGCATGAAAGTCGTTTGTCTGATTTTATATCAGTTTAACTGTTGTCATTTTTATGTTTATTACCTTTTCGGGTTGTCCATCCGTCCGTATGTACGTACGTCCGGTCCCTTCTCATGAACGCAATATCTCAGGAACATTCGATTTTAGTGGTCAAAGGTCACTGTGACTTCACAATACACGTTTTTTTCCCATACCCGAAGAATTCATATGCTAATTATGACAATTTAACACAAATGTCTAGTTGGATAAAATGATGAAGTGATGACATTTTGGACAGACGTGGATGTAAACTGCAACTTGACTGGTTGGCAGAGGTGTACAACCATAAGACGATAATTCAAGTATCCTTTATGTTGGGTGCCTGGGAAATATTAAGGGGCTTTCTTTCTGTAAAAGATATATTTGCTCTAAGATCTCTCATGAATTTATTACCTTACGAAATAAACATATGTATAGTATGTACATACAGTTTATTGCCATATGCTCCAGTGGCTCAGGTGCATTGGATTGTGGGATTTCAAGCAAGCTGTTTCTTAAAGTCCCTCAATCCCTTCACATATGGTGTAAATGAGAGAGGAAACCTGGGAGCTGAGGCAGGAAACCAGGGTGTTAAAGCCTCCAGTTAAACGATACGCATGAGCAGCTCCCTGCTTCAAACCCCAATCTATAATAAACTTATGATTTAATTAAATCGTTCTAGTGAAACTCACTTTCTTCTGTCTGTATGTCTGTGTGTCCTTCACATATTTCAAGAACCGTTCATCCACTGAGCGGGATCTTTAAGACTACAATAAGAAAGGATCCAGGGTTATTTTTACTGGGTTTGCCCTCTAAAGTAGTTTCTCTCTCGTGCAATCATTACAAATTGCTGGACAAACTTCTGCTCCTTGCTCGTAAATGCATCCTGCTAAATTGGGTTAAAGACACTCCACCCACAGTAACATTCTGGTACAGGGTGATCTTCAACGTACTGCCACATGAAAGGATGAGTGCAGTCCTTAGGGGTAACGTGGGCTCATTTATTAAGATCTGGAACCCTGTCCTGGACTATATACCATCAGAGCTCAAACACACTCTGTTGAAAAGCCAATACCCTTCAGGGTGGAAGCAGACTATGCCTAGTGCCATGTAAAATATAAAATCTATTTCTATGATCACCCTTTACCATTCATGAGAGTCTGAGGAAAATATACTTTACTCTATGAGATACTATCTGCTATTTCTATTGTTGTCTCTTTTTTTTTATGTATATGTATGTATGTATGTATATATGTAAGTATATATATATATTTATTTTTACAGTCAAATTTAACCACTGTTATTTTATGTAAAATGTCCTTTTTCATCTGTTTTTTATATAATTCATTTATTTTTATTTATTGGTCTTGGGAGAGGGGAGGTGGGGGGGTCTGACTGTATAGAATAACTGTTGAACATATCATTGCTGTGAGCCTTCTGTTCTGAAAATAATAAAAATATGTTGGAAAAAAAAAAAGAACCGTTCATCCGATCTACTTCACACTTGGCGGGCGTATTCCTGGAGACCCAAAGAATTTGAATTTGGAACAATTTGGACATGTGACACGATCATTAAAAAGTTTTGAATGACTAAAAGACTTGTTGAACTGATAGGGGTCGCATTTTGTTCCGTATTTTTTAGAGTAAATTCAGTGCAAATCTATGGGAAATAAATATTAACCTACAGGTTAGACTATTAAGACGGAATGAGATGGAAGGAAAATGTGTATCGTATCACGCCTGACAGCGGCGCGAGATTTGAAAAATGGCAACCTACGAGCGGAATTTGTCGGCAAAAAAAAAAAAAGAGATTACAGAAATACAGAAGGGAATGGGAAAGTCTGTGTTATTCTAAAGAATGAGAAAATAATATATGTTTAACAGTTGGTTTGCACAGCCCAAAGAAAACTCTTGAATGATAATGTTACACACGTATTCCTATCCAGCTCAGTTGCACAGCAGTTCGTGAAATAGTCACGAAATTTAATGTATTGATTCATGTACATAGACACGAATTTCAATTTTTTTTCCCCGATGGTCAGCACAAAATCAGCTTGTATATAATCCACGTAATTTGTACCGGGAAGTATTGAGAGTGGTGAACGTTGCGTAGGGAGGAGGTCGGGGTGGAGGAGTGGGTCAAAAAACATCGGACTTTAGCCCAGGAATCCGCTGTTCGTGTCCCGTGTGATTTCGTCACGTTACATCCATACTTAAATTACAGCACTTCCAGAGTTATTTTAACCAAAACCGTGATTTTTTTCCTAAACATAACACATAGTTTTGTTGCCTAAATCTAACTAAGTCGATCTATTCTTAAACCTAATTAAGACTGGAGCGGAAATTGACACGTGTTGCTGGACATTCGTAGGAAAACAGAATAAAATTCTGTTTTATTCTAAAGAATTAGAAAATAATATTTGTTAAACTTTTGGTTCACACAGCCCAAAGAAAACTCTTGAATGATAATTTGTTTGTACACACATAGTCCTATCGCTCAAAACTGATCAAATTCAGGTTTGTGTGTTTGCTTGTCTTAATCGAGAGTCTATAGGTAGATAGATGTCTAGTAAATGTCATTATGTATGATATGGATAGGGTTCATGCTATATCTTTAGTCTACTACTGAAGGGTCATGCATCTGTTATAGGTCCACAGTAGTCGGAGCTCCTCAGTCTGAGGTCGTCGTCCCCCCAGGACAACATGCTGATATAGGTCCTGACTCGTCTTCAGTCTGCCTGATGCTTTCCAATAATCACTCCCTGAACACAGAAAAGACCCAGTACATAGTGTTCTCTACCTCTGCCGGGGACTTTCGTGCCCTTAAAACTTTAAATGGCACTTAACATAATTACAGGATGTCTGTCTTCTTCCAACCGGAAAAACTATTTTAAGAAATCTCATGTTAACTATTGACGTTTCCAAATTACCTCACATCTCTTCTCTAATTTAAATCTGGTATAAGTACACAAAGTACACGATCCAGTCACGACTTCACTTTAGATAGCTTATCCCTCACCATCCCTGAACCAACGCAAACTGCGTCTGTGCCACCATTATTGCTTAGAACGAACAGTCGTATCCCTGTGATGTCGTGCATGCCCGTAGCCGCCAGTAGCTCCTCGGAGGACGCTGATTGGTGCGTGATCTGGCTAACTGGACACAAACGCATTACTTGGATTTTGTGTGATATTGCTAGAAACCAGCTGCCGTGTTTGCTGGTAAACCATGAATATCTTTTCAATGCAAACAGTTGTTGGGACATTTCACCAAAAAAAACAAAATATCAACCTGCCGGTGGTGCCAGAATAAAGGTCAGGGGACCGTGAATGCACACATTTTCATAGAAATTCATCCCATAATTTTCTAGACATTTCAGTCGGGACCAACCACCAGACCGACTTTGCCTTCCCTCCAGCCATGCCGCTAGCTGCTAGCCTGGTGTCACCTCATTACATCATTACCTGTGAGGAGCCTTCCTTGTTAGAACAACAAAAATGCTGAATTTCAAAATACCAGTTTCTGTTTGTTTTTCTGTAAAGTGTCAATAAATGTTTGTCACTTGTCCTGTACCAGCGTCCCTCCAACAGCTGTTTATATCATGATACTGATGTAATTTGGACACCTTTAAGCTTTATAGTGTGTGACAGGTGTAATTACCGTTGTTTGGTATGTGATATCACATATCAGACACATACGTACACGTCTGTGAGGGAATTCTGCTTGTTTTTGGGTCGGAGGGATTCAGAGGATCTGTCTTCACTGGAGCAGATGCAGTCATTTGCAGAGGCTTAAAAACGAGGCCTGAGGCGGTTTGTCTTTATAAGTGGATGTTGACAGATGCTGACTGACATATTTTGGTTGTGACAAGTTCTACATCCCTCCGTACTTAACCTCTAAAACAGCCAACAACGAGGTTAAAGCCCTCTCAACATGTTGAGATACGAATCAACCTCACTCACCAACATTATTTTGGAAATCCATTATTGTGATTCTGTTCGATTCTGTTTGACGCTCATTCTGATGAATTTTTCTCCATAAATGTACACACGCCTGGTAAGAAATATTGAGTCTTGAGCTAAATGTGTCCTTTTAGACGGAGCTCCTGAGGCGATGCTACTTTCAAATTATGCTAGCTTTCCAATATCGTCGAGCCTATCTTTAATATTTAGCGTGTCACGTGTCCAAATTGCACTAAATTCGACGCTGCACGTCCTTGGGTCCCCAGGAATACATCTGCTAAGTGTGACGGAAATCGGATGAACGGTTCTCGAGATACGTGAAGGACACACACACACACTACCATTCAGATTTTTTCGAAATGAGGTCCCATGGTGGTCCACCGGAAGTGGACGGGACTTCGCCTCTCTATTAGCAGATAAAGAGGAGAGTATTTGGTGTGTGACAAGCCCTCCACTAATCTTCTTTGTCTTGCAGGGCGGAGGGTCGTCAGCTTCATGAGCCACACCTGGACGTACAAATCTCACCACCTTCACACAGAAGCTCTCTGCTGACACAGCTGCTGCTTTGATTTTGTTTGTTACAGACACTTTGACACGTCCAACACATGCTTGCATTACTGACTTTCCACGTTTGTTTTATTCTTTTGGGTTATTTTGTAAATGAATGTCTATTTATTACTTTTATGTTAGAAGCGGGCTGTAACACTACAGGTTCCTCCCGGGGTTGAACTCTCAAACATGAAACCTGATGTCAAGAAGTTTCTCTATTGAATAACATTAATCACCTTTCTAAATCCTCCTTCAGTAATATATTTTCCATACACATTTTGCCCCCAGGACATTAAGCTTCAATTAAACATGTTTTCTGTGATTTTGAGGATTGGCTTTCCAATCATTAAAATGGGATTAAGGATCAATGCCTGCATTTTAGGAAAGCCCTGCACCCCTCAGACTGAAGAAATGATCAGCAGATTGCAGTTTGAGGCTCTTTTATTGGCTAGTTTATGTCGTATTTCCACCATCAACCAAAATACTGTTGTGTCTCCTAAGATTCCGTCACCTGCACATGATTTTGAGGCTAAAAGTGAATGTTTTTTTTGTTCATATTTGGTGTTATTAGACTGCCCTGAGGATGTTATCTCAGGGATTTTTAGTTAAAGCTGTCTAAAATTCCACAGGATGTTTGGAGGTCATTGGCCTGAAGCTCTCTGCTTAAAGTCTCTACTCTGTTTACTCGACTTTCCTTCACTTTGTTTTAATATAACAAAATTACATTTTGGAAAACACAAAATAACAAATTCAGTTTCATTTTAAGATTCAAGAGTTATTTTCATTAAATACATGCACTTTCCTGTAAAGGACTCTCAGAATTTCTGAGATTGAAGTCATAAATCTACGAGAAAAAACTTGAAAAACCGAGTGAGGCGAAGGTCCTGAAACATGCATATACATGTTTTCTGTCATGTTTTATTATATATGTTTTACGACACTAACTTCTTTAATGCAACTTGCGATTTTTAGGTTGTAGCGGGCTCAGCTTTTAAAGCTAGAGTGAAAATACTGGTATCATCTGAAAACTAGAAAAACATGTTTTTCATTCCTAAAAAGATAAACTCTTTAAAAAAAATGTTTTTACCCTCTGAGACCAACTTTACTGTCTTTCAGAAGCCGTAGCAGGTTCAGTTTTAGAGCTAGTGAAGTGAAAACCTAACAAATCCATCGGTACCAACCATGTCATACTAGCTTGTCGAGAAAGGAGGATAAATAACGCTCCAAATTTGCGCCAAATTTTGACGAGGGAAAACTGTCATGGCCATTTTCAAAGGGGTCCCTTGACCTCTGACCTCCAGATATGTGAATGTAAATGGGTTCTATGGGTACCCACGAGTCTC
>CAKAOI010052322.1:0-11413 GCA_916701655.1 Sebastiscus albofasciatus
GAGTGTGTGAGAGTGAGAGAGTGAGAGAGAGTGAGAGTGTGTGAGAGTGAGAGAGTGAGAGAGTGTGAGAGAGAGGGTGAGAGTGTGAGAGTGTGTGTGAGAGTGTGTGAGTGTGAGAGAGTGAGAGAGTGTGAGAGAGTGTGTGTGAGAGTGTGAGAGAGTGTGTGAGAGTGTGAGAGTGTGTGAGAGTGTGTGAGAGTGTGTGAGAGAGTGTGAGAGTGTGTGAGAGTGTGTGAGAGAGTGAGAGTGTGAGAGTGTGAGAGAGTGAGAGAGTGAGAGAGTGAGTGTGAGTGTCACCTTGAGAGACTCCAGACTTTGTTGAAACTCCTCCAGCTCCCTCTCTCCGCTCCGTGTCCTCCCCTGGACCATCCTCTGAGACTCCTGGAGCTGCAGCTGACGGACACAGTTCAGGTGTTTGTGAGGAGCATCTTCACTGCAGTCTCTTAAATGAATGTTAGTCCATTAGGTGAACGCCACAGTGATGTGGAACATGTGGGAACATCTGGTCTGAAGAGTTTTATTCTGGTGTCCTCTAAAAGCTCTAAAGGTTAGGGGTATTTATCAGAGATTTTGCCATTTGAGTGTCTGGAAACTGTTTTTTCTAATATAAAAAGTAAAATGAACTGAAAAAGTGTTGAGACTGAGAACCAACAGTGTGAGCTTGGTGTCTGGGAGTCCTACTGTACATTTGTAATCTATTATGACACCTGTATGTCCATCGGTACCTGTTAAATGTTCGAGGTATGTATCAGAGATTTTGCCATTTGAGTGTCTGGAAACTTTTTGTTTTCCTTATATATAAACTAAAATGAATTGAAATGTATTCGTGAATCCCAGACATTAAAAAAAAAAAGTGTTGAGCCTAAACCTAAAGAAGTTGTAGTTTTGTTGCCTAAACCTAGTTTAGTAAAAAAAATGTTTTTTCAAAGTAGGAGTCCTACATGTGCAACCTGCAGTGTGTCCACCGGTACCTGTCTCCTGTCTCTCTCACCTGTCTCCTGTCTCTCCTACCTGTCTCCTGGCTCTCTCACCTGTCTCCTGTCTCTCTCTTCACCTGTCTCCTGTCTCTCTCACCTGTCTCTCTTACCTGTCTCACCTGTCTCCTGTCTCTCTTACCTGTCTCCTGTCTCTCTCACCTGTCTCCTGTCTCTCCTACCTGTCTCCTGTATCTCTTACCTGTCTCCTGTCTCTCTCACCTATCTCCTGTCTCTCTCACCTGTCTCCTGTCTCTCCTACCTGTCTCCTGTCTCTCCTACCTGTCTCCCCTACCTGTCTCCTGTCTCTCTCACCTGTCTCCTGGTCCTCTGTGCGTCCCCTCCGCCGTGCACCTCCTCCTGATCGGCCTCACACAGCAGGCAGTCCCCGCTCCAGTCCCCTCTAGCGGCCTCGGCCTCTGCTCCACCCCCGGCCGGCTCCAGCCCCAGCCGGTGCTGAGCACACAGCCGCTCCGCCGGACTCTCCACCGCGGCCACCAGCTTGTGCCGCCGCAGCGTGCCGACCTCCCGGTGCGGCAGGACGTGCAGCTCGCAGAAGGACGCCAGGCAGACCAGACACGACTTAACCGCCCGCAGCTTGCTCTCCGGCGGGCAGAAGTCGCACGGCACGTCGCCGACTCCTCCGACGTAGAGCTCCGGCGGCGGAGCGCAGCGCATGTCGCTCAGCTTCAGCTTGTCCACCACCTCGCTGAGCACCGTGTTCCTCCGCAGCACCGGCCGCGGGCTAAACGCCTCGCGGCACTGCGGGCAGCTGAAGTGGGCCGGCTCCGCCTGGTCCCAGTAGCCGTTGATGCAGGACATGCAGTAGGTGTGTCCGCAGGGGGTGGACACCGGGTCCTTCAGGATGTCCAGGCACACGGGACACCGGAACTGGCTCTCCGTCACCGAGATGTTGGCCTGGGCCATGATCTGCTCCTAAACCCGGGTTAGGGTTGCTGGTACCGCCGGTCCGCTTCGGTTCAGTCCGCTGCTTGTTGATCCGGAGACGTTGATCTCCAGACTGTGTTGTGTTGTTGTGGAGGGGAGGGTCCAGGGGGGGTCACGAGCAGCGGACAGGAATAGCACTTCCGCAATGTCATCCAGACAGTCGCTGTGTTAGTGATGCCCTCCATTCAGTCTGACAGGAGTGGGAAGGATTTAAAGGAGCAGTTCGCCCAAATTTTGTGTGAAGGATTTAATCCAGCCTGTCACTGTGTTAACTCTTAAATCAATCTGAGATTACAAGAATTAAGTCAATGTAGTATGAGGAAAAAAAGTCATAATAAAATCAGAAGTTTACGAGAAAAAAAGTCGTAATATTATAAGAATAAAGTCAGAACTTTAAAAGAAAAAAAGTCGTAATATGAGAATAAAGTCAGAACTTTAAAAGAAAAGAAAGTCGTAATATGAGAATAAAGTCAGACGTTTATGAGAAAAAAAAATCTTAATATGAGAATAAAGTCAGACATTTACGAGAAAAAAGTCATAATATTATGAGAATAAAATCCTAAGTTTATGAGGAAAAAAAGTCGTAATATTATGAGAATAAAGTCATAACTTTACGAGAAAAAAAGTCGTAATATAACGAGAATAAAGTCATAGGTTTACAAGAAAAAAAGGTTGTATTATGAGAATAAAGTCAGAAGTTTATGTAAAAAAGGTTGTAGTATTATGAGAATAAAGTCAGAAGTTTATGAGAAAAAAAAGTCATAATATTATGATAATAAAGTATGAGTAAAAAATGTAGGAATATGTATTTGATTTGTGTCTTTTTTATTTTATTTGTATGTTATGATATTGTAGATATTTTCTTAATTATTATTTTAATTTTTTAATTTTACATTAATATTATTTTGCATATATGAGTTACTTGTTGACCAAAATGTGACTATGTTCATGTGAGAAATCAATAAGTCAGATGACCTGTGTGTTTAAAATCATGAGTGTTCACTGCCCCCTAGTGGTCACTGTGAATAACTGCAATATTAAATTCATCAAATTAGCAGCCATGTAAACATACTCACACTCAATAAATGTACACTTTTTTAGCTCATTATGATGCAGGGCTTTATATTGATTTATAACAAAGACTATATTAAAAATACAGATATTATTATTAACATGTAAATGTCTTATTGATACCACTAACTGGATTATTCCCACTAAAGTCTGCAATGGTTCTAGTTTGACAAATTCCATGATGCAGTTCGTACCTGTGACCACTAGAGGGCATCAATACTCATGATCTTAAAAACACAGGTCAAGTTAGCAACAGGACATTTTTATTCATCAGTTGTTTAACCTGAATAATGGGAATATTGTATATATTTTAATCATTATCAGTTCCTGAGTCTTCCTCTATGTTGATGTTATTTAAATTTTTGTCTTCTTATTTTTTCTTAGATATTTATCTTGTTTTATTCTTATATATGTTTTGATTTCTGGGAGGCTGATGATGACTAATCTACATTATTATTATTTTGTATTTTCATCATTTGTGATCTGTATATGTGGAAATAAAGATTTATGAGTACATCATCTGTGAAGAAATAAATCATCCTAGGAGCAAGAAACTGTGCAGATTCTTGTATTTCTTTGCCTTTCTCTCATGATATTGACATTACTGTGAAAGGGATGACTAGAATAACACTGATGACAACAAGTGCAGTAGCATGCATACAATATTCTGCAATAAATACTACTTTTTGCATACTTTCTGAATCTTGTAATTATTCATTTTTGTTCAGATTTTAACTGAGGCCTTAGTTGTTGTTTTTTCCAAGTACGTTATATTGTAAGATGTTGGTATTCCTTTGCCCCGATACATTAAGGTGTATGTTGATACGATCTCTGAGCTGTGAAGCCTATTTCATAAGGTTTTATTCATATTAAAGCTATTAAATTACTTAGATTTTACTCTTCCCTTTACATCAGATAAAAGTGGATGCATTAAATTCATACTTTTCAGATACAAGTAGATATATTAAAGGGACTGTTTGTAACTTTTTACACGTATAAATCTACCGGGTCGGGATCCCATGCGCGCTCACATATACAATATATGCACGCTCGCGTGTGGCCAGAGTCTCTCCTCCGCTGCCTGCTTGCCTTCACTCACACTCCACACTGCAGAAGAGTTAGTTTAGCTCTGAGAATATCTAGTGAATGTTCAGTGGACGTTTGTGCAGAAATAACTGCTGCAGCTCCTCCAGCCCAACAGAGGTTTCCCGTGTCTTGTGAAGTGACGGGGCTCCGCAACGAGAAACGTTATCGTCCCCGACCAAAACTCCGGCGTCTCCCCCGTTCCCTCCGGCCGCGGTCGGGAGGCTGAGGCAGGAAAAGCCAACACTAGGATCAGCAGTGATTCATGGAGAGACCTTGGTCTGGTCAGCGAACATTACTGCCAAGCAGCTGAACTATAGAGTGATGTTGTGCTTTTAGCTGACGTGTGTCTCCTCACTGCGTTGAGCGATGCTCATTCATGTCTATGTAGAGCGAGCACAAGCGCCAGCAACAGGACGCTGACTTTAGTTGACTTAACGGACACAGGTTTCGCTGTTAACAAGACATTTCTGAAAGTTACAAATAGTCTCTTTAAATACATACTTTTGGATCCATGTTGTTGGAAAAATCCCATTGGGTGATGCTAACTTCCTGGTTGGCCAACAAAAATGCCTCATCCTTGCACTACTCTATCTCAAGGCCTATGGAAAGGAGGCCGCGTCACACGTAATCAACACGTCATATCTTTGGGGGTATAACACATGCGCAGTTAAATCTGGTCTGCCATCGACGAAATTCAGCCAATCGCAACGCATTTTACCGGGCAGAGAGGGTCCAATGAGAGCCATGTTGCATTATGGGAAGTCGTAGGATCAGGCTTTTAGAGCGTAACACCTTAACAGGGTATAAAAATATCTTTTCCTCTGAGGCATCAATTAAAAAAAAAAAAAAAAAAAAAAATCCGTCTCTCACAAGTCGCCCAACAAGTGCAATACTAAATGTTGGAAGGACTTCTTTAACCAGCGGCAGAATAAGTGCTTAATTCTCTGAAGTGAAGTACTTATGAATGTTACGTGTTGTCTGATGTTTTCTGTCATTCTGCGCCGGCTCTGCGAGTTGAATTTCAGCGGCGGTTCAGCGGGAGATTGAAGGTTAAGAGGGGGATTTTCAGGTACTTAAGCTTTGCTCCGACCGAGCTGTATCACACACACACACACACACACACACACACACACACACACACACACACACACACACACACGTTACCTGGCTGTGGAGTAAAGTGGTTTCCTCTGTGAGGTTTAGTTTGTCAGTGGGGGCCCAGGATTAGTGCTCCATGTCACCTTGAATGCACTGATATACTTTTACAAAATGATCTCCAGCTCGTAAAACGAAGACAGCAATAACACGACATATAGGTGTTCCAGAAGTTACCGGCTTCACAGACATTAAATGTTGTTGAAATAAGGGTTTTATCTGAACTAAGACGTCTAATAAAATGCATCTTTTCATGCAAATTTTGCTCAGTTTTAATATAGACGTCAAATTTACTGGAGTCGTAAAGACTTATTCCCATCCTGGTTACTGTTTTTGACCTCCTCACTTGTGTATCAGTCTCTCCAATCCCAGTTCTTGAGTGCAGTCCAAGTCTCCGTCTGACTCGGAGCTCAGAGCAGGCGGACAGACAAAGACCCGAAAGGGGGTCTGGTCCCTCGACTCCCCCGGCCCTTTGTTCAAAGTGGAGCTGTGATGTTCTCGCTGTTTTAGAAAGAGCCCTTTTCAGCTAGGCCGTAAGGCGATCCTGGGCCTTTCCTAGCCAGGGTGTGCCCCCGGGCGTCTCTGGTTTACCTGCGGGACCAGGATGGGCGGGGTGGCGGGGGTGGGCTGGTCCTCCCTGGGCCAGGTAGGAAGCAGAGGAGAGGAAAGCAGCTGGTCAGTGGAGGAGAGGGAGAGAGAGAGAGAGAGAGAGGAAGGAGGAGGGGAGGGATGGAGGGATGGATGTAAGGCGAGAACGCTGAGAAAGGACAAATAAACAAAGGTGGCGATGAGGGTCTGAAGGTGAATTAATTGTATCAAGCTCTTTCTCTCTTTGGTGACGGTCTCCAGAGACAGCAGCACAGGGAACAGCACACAATGGATACAGTATGGGACGACTATAGGCCGGCTTAGAGAGACCTGCAGCTCTTTAAGAGTCAACCAGCTGGGTAACACGTACACTTACAGGTCCTCCATGAACATTTACATCTAAAACATCTGGATGAGGTTGACGGTTTTATTTATTTTTTTGTGAAATGTCTCAACAACTATTTGACGGATTACCGTAAAATTTGGTTGAAGTTGAGCTCAGGATGAATAGTGATAACTTTGATGATCCCTTAAAGAGACTGTTTGTAACTTTCAGAAATGCTTGGTAACAGCGAAACCTGTGGCCATTAAGTCAACTAAAGTCAGCGTCGGGCTCGCGCTTGCTCGCTCTACATAGACATGAACGAGCATCGCTCAAAACAGTGAGACGACACACGTCAGCTAAAACCACAATATCACTCTATATTTCAGCTGCTTGGCAGTAATGTTAGCTGACCAGACCAAGGTCTCTCCATGAATCAATGCTGATACTAGTGCTGGCTTTTCCTGCCTCAGCCTCCGGGACTGAAGCAGGAAGAGAAATGTTATCGTCTCCGACCGCAGCCGGTGTCTGACCCGGTCGGAGACGATAACGTTTCTCTCTGCGGAGCCCCGTCACTTCACAAGACATGGAAAACCTCTGTTGGTCTGGAGGAGCTGCAGCAGTTATTTCTGCACAAACGTCCACTGAACATTCACTAGATGTTCTCAGAGCTAAACTAACCCCCTGCAGTGTGTAGTGTGCGCGCATGCACATGTAGAGGTGGAGCGAAACAGCGAGAATGCGAGCGGTGTGTGAGTGAAGGCAAGCAGGCAGAGGAGCAAAAACACGGGCCACATGCGAGCGCAAATGGGATCCAGACCCGGTAGATTTATACCTGTAAGGAGCTACAAACAGTCCCTTTAAAGTATTAATCATTAATTTAAATAAATGTCAGTTATATATCGCTGAATGAGATAACTAAATGATGATTTATGAAAGCAACTTGCAGTTGCAGTGTTTAGAAACTGTGCGTCTGTGGCGTCATTTCCGGGAAAAGTCACAACCGTCACTCTTTGGGAAGTTAGATTATTAATAATTGGGCAGCGCCGAAGAGAAGGAAACGGGGGATCTTTGAGATTTTAACATCTCGTCCAGCACCATCATCGGGTCAACATATTTATTTGCCCAATACTTAATAACTATAAACCATAGACTATATATAAAGATGGACGACATGACAGCTCCACAAAAGAGAAGCCAAAACATCTGGATCGCCCCCTGGTGGCTGGCTGCAGTATAGCTCATAAACCCCGCCCCCCTGTATGTTAGCGGATGGGACATGGGCCAAACTACAAAAGTCAACGTACACATCAAATACATTTTTCCCAAAGATGGTTTCTGTCATTTTAGGTAGTTCTCATCACACTGATGTTTGTTCAAGTGTTTATTTTATTGATCAGGTTGGTTTTAATTAGTTATTTGATGCTATAAAAAAGCGGGTGAGACGTCATGATTGACAGCTGTGAGTCTCTCTTGCTAACAAGCTGCGGCTGTGTTCTGCTCGTGATTGGTTCGGGCGCGTGACTTCGATACTGCGGCTCCACCGCCCGATCACTACTACGCAGACTATGTCTCCAAATGACGTCAAAATCTCAAGGCGGCAGCTCCCGTATCCGGGATGTTTTGGCTTCTTGTATTTGCAGTGGGAGGAAGCGGAGACACGTCGTCCAGTCTATGGTTTGGATCCTAATACAAAGTTCCCTTTCAAATTGAGATGGCCACTGTTAGAAAAAGCAAATGAAAGCTACTATTTGCTGACATGATGCTTATTGCCAGTAAACCTAAACGTTATGAGTCATCCTTGAGCTTTCGCTTTAAAAATAATTATGTTTTTGAGGATATTATCAGCGTAAAATATTAACAGATTAAACTCAGGAGGGTGGAACTTTAATGGTAACATAAAAAAGTGTATACTTGTGTTTTAGAAGCCCCAACTTTAATAGTTCAGAGCAGCTTTACAGTGTTTTTTTCTAGATACAGCTGAACGTTACTGTGTGACAGTAACTGTGTGACAGTAACTGTGAGTGCTGAGGAGGAAGGAAGAAGGCGGAGTGTTGCTGCGGTTTGCTGTTTCTGGCCGACTGAACAGACGACACCGAGCTCAGTGGGCTGTGATAAGTCGTCTGGTCTTTGGTTGGTGATTGATTCTCATTTTGAGAATTTTTGTCAGCTCTTCATATAAATATATAAATATATATATGTGGTTCCCAACCTGGGGATTGGGACCCCCAAGAGGTCCCAAAAAAAGGGCTCAGGAGATGATAACAAGAACAATATTTCTCTTACAGAAGTTTTCTAACTTTTCTCACATCTTTACTTTTGTCTTCAGAGTTTTATCTCTTCAAAAGTCTTAGAAAATATTCAAACAGTTTAAGTATGCAACATGGAAGTATGCAACCTGTGTATCATGAGAAGGCATCGCTTGGCAGGTTTAAAGGGTTGGAGTTGAGTCAGAATAAAACAACACATTGCTTCTTCAAATATTCTATTTATCTCTATTTTCATGTACATGTCTAATTTAGTACAAATAAAGATTATAAAGATTATAACCGGAAGTATAGCCTGCTATAAGTCTCACTGATGTGGTTTATTTTGAAATGTAAGCCAGGAAGTCCCATCATTTGACTCTGTGCAGCTTGACTCTGGTGACAATGGGAGGGCAGAACTGTGACAAAGTCAAATATATCCGAGCGGGCTGTAGCTTTTACGCAGAAAAATTAGAGGAAATGAGTCTTATCATGCAGCTGAAGCCTCTTTAAAACAGACCAAATTATTATTAAAAAAAGTGATTATTAAATAATTCTAATAAATAGTCTGCAGTCATTAGTATAATGAGCTGATTAATGAGGAAGAGTGATGATAAGGAAGGAAGAAGGCAGAGAGAGGCGATGGAGGAACTACGACCAAGAAGAATGAACATGAGGATTTTTACATGAAGAACATGTTTTCATGCTTTATGGAGTTTAAATAACATATGCAACATGCAGAAGAGATGGATGCGTCGGAAGTTGCCCGTCTTCATTTTCACCTTCTTCATCATCCTCTACGTGGATTTTCAATTACGCACCAGCAGCCTCTCCAAACTCACTGTGGCTCATCATCATCATCCATCAGCCGGTGCGCTGCAGCAGCTTGCATCCATCCAGCAGACTGCATCTCCGGCCAAGGACGCACAGAACCCGGCTGACAGCAGCAGCAGCAACAGGAGGAAGGCAGGACACCCAGCCTCTTCTGATGATGCACATGTCACCCAGCCGAAGCTGAAGCTGGAGGACATCTTCATCGCTGTGAAGACGACCGGCAGGTTCCACCAGACGCGTCTTGCGCTCCTGTTGGAGACGTGGATCTCCAGAACCAAAGCGCATGTGAGTGTCTGTGCAGCTGCTCTGCATGGAAAAGGCTGCTCTCACCCAAAAGCTGCACCTGCACCAAAGTTGTGATCACTAAAGTTATAAACTTTATCTGTTTATATTGGATTATGTCTATAGACATTTAAGATAAGAGTTTTTTGCTCAACAGAGATTTAAGATCTCCTAAACTAGTTAAAAGTCATTATATTCTACATTTATTTCATTAAAAAACCTTAAATATGTGACCCATCATTAGGCCTATAAGAGGACATGTGCTGTAGGCCTTGTGATGAAATGAAAACATTCACTTCCGTTCTGCTTTGAAGCTGCAGGTCTGATGATGGATTTGGCTGATTACAGTAAAGTTTAGTGAGTCGGTTGGTCCATTTTACTGCCAACTGATTTATGAATTCCAACATGCAGAAAAGCCTGCTCTCACCCAAAAGCTGCACCTGCACCAAAGTTATGATCACTAAAGTTATAAACTTTATCTGTTTGTATTGAATTATGTCTATATACATTTAAAGGGACTGTTTGTAATTTTCAGAAATGCTTGTTAACAGCGAAACCTGTGGTCGTTAAGTCAACGTAAGTCAGCATTCTGTAGCTCGCGCTTCTGCTCGCTCTAAATAGACATGAACGAGCATCGCTCAACACAGTGAGGCGACACACGTCAGCTAAAACCACAACATCACTCTATATTTCAGCTGCTTGGCAGTAATGTTAGCTGACCAGACGAAGGTCTCTCCATGAATCAATGCTGATCCTAGTGTTGGCTTTTCCTGCCTCAGCCTCCCGACCGCAGCCGGAGGGAACGGGGGAGACATCGGAGTTTTGGTCGGAGACGATAACGCTTCTCTCTGTGGAGCCCCGTCACTTCACAAGACACGGGAAACCTCTGTTGGTCTGGAGGAGCTGCAGCAGTTATTTCTGACCAAACGTCCACTGTACATTCACTAGATATTCTCAGAGCTAAACTAACTCTTCTGCAGTGTGGAGTGAGCAGCATGCATGTGAGAGGTGGAGCGAGAAGACGAGAATGCGCGCTGTGTGTGGGTGAACGCAGGCAGGCAGCGGAGCAGTGACTCCGGCCACATGCGAGCGCGCATGGGATCCCGACCCGGTAGATTTATACGTATAAGAAGTTCCAGACAGTCCCTTTAATAGTCATTATATATTAAATATGTGAGCCATCATTAGGCCTCTAAGAGGACGTGTGCTGTAGGCCTGTTGATGAAATGAAAACATTCACTTCCGTTCTGCTTTGAAGCTGCAGGTCTGATGATGGATTCGGCTGATTACAGTGAAGTTTAGTGAGTCGGTTGGTCCATTTTACTGCCAACTGATTTATGGATATGATGGAGAGAATTTGCTGCTGTATTTGCTGTTGAAACCTTCGTGTCAGTCTGAAAGACAAGCACAATTTCAACCAGTTTTCAGACTTTGTGTTTGTAACATTTAGGGGTCGCAGGGACGTAGATGGATTTTTCAAACTCAAAAATATAACAGTGATCACTTTAGTTTGGTTTAAAGACCCCTTGAAGGCGAGAGCAGTCAGTTTTTGTGTGAAAGGTTTGACGTGAGTGAGCTTTTGAGACTAGAAAGTAACACACTTGTCTTTGGGATGTCTGTTATCAGTCCAGTTTAAAAGGTCTTTTATTACAGATCACTCCAAGATTGCGATCATACTATTGAGTATTGAGTGCTGGATCCTCGGCAGCAGTGGCCCATTTTTGTCCCCATCTTCTCTTTCAGTTCAGTTATTGTTGAATTCAAAAGGTGCTTTATCGGCGTGAAATACAAAACCAGTTACTGCCAAAGCAAAATTGACAAATAATAGAGTCTAATCAGTTTCAAATAGATTTGTTTTCTGTCTGACAGGTCTTTCTCTCTCACACACACACACACAGACACACACT
>CAKAOI010052322.1:11433-21724 GCA_916701655.1 Sebastiscus albofasciatus
CAGCTAAAACCACAACATCACTCTATATTTCAGCTGCTTGGCAGTAATGTTAGCTGACCAGACGAAGGTCTCTCCATGAATCAATGCTGATCCTAGTGGTGGCTTTTCCCGCCTCAGCCTCCCGACCGCGGCCGGAGGGAACTGGGGAGACATCGGAGTTTTGGTCGGAGACGATAACGCTTCTCTCTGCGGAGCCCCGTCACTTCACAAGACACGGGAAACCTCTGTTGGTCTGGAGGAGCTGCAGCAGTTATTTCTGCACAAACATCCACTGTACATTCACTAGATATTCTCAGAGCTAAACTAACTCTTCGATCAGTCAGTTTTTGTGTGAAAGGTTTGACGTGAGTGAGCTTTTGAGACTAGAAAGTAACACACTTGTCTTTGGGATGTCTGTTATCAGTCCAGTTTAAAAGGTCTTTTATTACAGATCACTCCAAGATTGCGATCATACTATTGAGTATTGAGTGCTGGATCCTCGGCAGCAGTGGCCCATTTTTGTCCCCATCTTCTCTTTCAGTTCAGTTATTGTTGAATTCAAAAGGTGCTTTATCGGCGTGAAATACAAAACCAGTTACTGCCAAAGCAAAATTGACAAATAATAGAGTCTAATCAGTTTCAAATAGATTTGTTTTCTGTCTGACAGGTCTTTCTCTCTCACACACACACACACAGACACACACTGGTCCTCTCAGCGAGGCTTTGCCAACTCGAGTGGCTCGTCAAAACAACACACAATGCTTCACCAGGATCATCTGTGTGAGTTCAGCATCTCTGATCTGCAGAGGCTGGATTCGTCCAGTTTGGTTGGTAAAAGTCAGAGTTGAGTTATCATTATATCTTACAGGGTTTACAGTTGTGAGACACATTCACAGCTCAGGACGTATTCAGTAAGAGACAGAGGAAGATATCTAAATACATATACATCAGTTTGTAAGAAACATGTCTTTCAAATTAAAGCTGAAGTAGGCGAGATTGGAGCAAATATGATTAAACAAAGTTTATAAAACGGTCGCTATATCGTGACAGTAGTACATGAAACAGGTAACCTGAAAAAAATCATGTGTCTCTGTGTCCTCCGGTGCTCCTAACGGCATCTGCAAGATTTCACAGACCGGAAGAAAACAAGCAGTAAGAGCTGATCTGAGAGCCGGCTGTCAATCACTCTGAACTCCGACCAAACGGTCAAACTAGGCAGCGCTGATCCGATATCAATCAATATACTGTTACGTTAATGTCTATTTCTCTCCTCACATGTTCTCAGAATCATCTTGTAGCACAGTTTAGCTGGAAAATGAGAAAGTTTGTGACACGATAGCCATTGTGAATTCTCTTGACGGAACGCCAAACTACCGGTCACATGACCGGAGCACAGCCAATAGGAACGCTCTCTCTCCCTCAATGAAATGACCTGTGATTGGTCAAAGTCTCCCGTCATAGGCTAGATTTACTAAAGCCTGAAAACAGAGCCATGAGGAGAAGCAGATGTCTAGTTTTCTCTCAGAACTCCGACCAAATGACCAATGATAACAAAAATATATTCTGCCTACTGAAGCTTTAATGCACGTGAGTTTATTTCCTTTTTTTGAAACGAGCGAAACACACGAACATTGTGAGAGGAAGCGTTCATCTTTTAGCTTCTCGTTTTCTGTCTCACAGGGCAGAAAGACTTTTCACAGAAGTGCTGGTTTAAATAAGAGGAGGCATGAAAGAGGAAGGTACCACACACACACACACACACACACACAGGAAGCTGTGCAGGCAGGTTGTCTGGACCGAGGGGATGCAGCCGCCGTGTAGCGACGCTCTTAACAATACTGAACCGGAAGCTGGTCACAGAACAGGAAGTGGAGAGGCAGATTGCAGAACCTCATCTTACCTCCACCCTCCCACACACACACATACATTCACACACACACATATCACAAGGCTTTACCAGTTCACAGGGTGAGAAGTCATTTCTAACCAGCTACTCTTTCTACACAGCTAATCTGCTCAGAGCCGGAAACAGAAGTGTTGTGATAGAAACTTCCACTTATAACAACAGTTTATCTGAACCCGTCCAGCTCTAAGTTCCTGAATCATGTTTAATACAGCGACCATGCTGATGTTTAGCAAGTCAATGTATTCTCATACAACGGTTTGTACGATATCTTCTGATATCGTGTGCTTTCCTACTAATGTCCAGCAACACGTGTCAGTTTCCGCTCGTTACATGTATACAGACTTTTCAAAATAAACTTCCGTCTTCACAGGAAACAACTTGGTTAGGTTTAGGCAACAAAACTACTTAGTTAGGTTTAGGAAAAGATTGTGGTTTGACTTGAAATAACTCCGGAAGTGGCGTTACTTAAGTGCAGGGTCTGAAATTTTCACTTCCTGCCACTGTGGCAGACAAATATTTTCTTTTAAATCTCTGCGCTGAATGAAGGAATAACATTTTAGATCTGATGTCATTCAATGTTCGATGTATTTAACATAAAAAACATTATATACACGGTCAACTACAGTGTTCGAATTACACCGTGGAGGGAGGGTAGTGTACACAGTACTGTACTGTACGCTGTTATTGTCATCTGTAGTGGTTATTTGCATAAAAACACACAATTCAAATGATTGGTTATTTAAATATTTGCTTTGATTAAAAAAACGCATTCATTTTGTGGGATATACACGAATTACAGTGCATTACTTATTGTAGGCATAGCTACAAACAGTCTGAGGCCAGCCTGAGCGAGTATATAAATGTCTTTAGCATGCTAACATTCACTAATTAGGACATTGGGATTGTAATACATTTTGCAGGTATTGTCATGAACTATAGTATTGGACGAATTGAAATATGGCCTTGATGGTGGCACTATAGAGGCAAAGGGTTCATCGTCTGGGAACCATGAATTTCCGTGCATAATGTTGTGTCAATCTATCTTGCAGATGTTGAGATATTTCACAGGTTTAGAGAAAGATTTGACCTGGTGGTGGCGCTAGAGGAAAGGTTAAGGGATCATCGATGTCATCCTTAGGATTCATACCAGGTCTGTAGTTCTCGAGACCACTTTTTTGAAGTCTTGCACTTGTCTCGGTCTCGTGTCTTGTTGGACTTGGGAGTTCCTGGCAGCTGATTTGGGATTAGTTGTGCAGAACGTTGCCTGATTTTACCGCATGAAAAACAAAAGTCTTCTGTCTCTTCCTTAACGTACCACACATTAATACCAGGTGCAGCCTAAATGTTATCTGGGTATGAGACACATTTTAATGCAAAGTCAAGGGTCACTGCTTCTTGCTGTTACAGCAGGTTAACTTGACTGCAAGACCGTATTATTATTTTTACATTACTGTTTGTGTCTTTTTATGCTAAACTAGGCTATTCACCCTCTGGCTCCAGCTCCACACTTAGCGTATAGACGATCAATTTTCTCATCTATATGTTGGGAAATAAAGTGAGTAAGCATATTCCCCAGCTAGCCTACTTCTTTAAAGCTTTGGTCTGACACTTCAATATGTTCTAATGTTGTAAAAATGAATAATTTTAGACCATTAATGCGGTTAAATAAAAATCTGGTGACTGTCGGGTCATTGGCTTTAATCCCCTAAGCAACTATAAATATACATGAAATAATAAAAATGATTTTCTCTCTTTGCTCAATTACTTTTCATCAAAGTTCCCCCATGAGGCATCTCAAAATGCTTCAGTGAAGGTCCAGATTAAAAAAAGCCAGATTCCCATCACATACACACACACACACACACATCCAGGGAATCTCAAAGTATTGATCAGAAACCTTATCGAGATATATTGCAGTAATCTTGTGCAATGGGGCAAAGTACAAATCTTACTTAACGACCCTTTAAACAGCGTAAAAAACAGGCTGAGATTTATGCATTCCTGCCTGACCTCGGGGAAATTTCCTCTCTCGTTTTTACGAGACGCTCCACGCTGACGGTCTGACATTTTTGTTCCTCAGACCAGGTCGACTGAATTCAGTGCAGGAATAGTTTGAGTTATGACGAGAGGAAACTGCGATGGTGGCCCTTCCTCTGGGGTTTTATTTACCAGGGTAGATGGTGGCTTTCTTGGTGATAGTGGTGAGGAGGATTGATCCAGGTATCTCATTACTCCTTCTGCTGCAGAGATGGAGGGATGAGAGGGAGGGTAAAACTGTGCTTAAATAGATTATGCAGCCTTTCTTTTAGAGAGCAGTAGGGAGGGTATTATGGAGATTAGTGACTTTAATGTAGACACACACACACACAGCGAGTTTAAGGATGTTTAAGCACACAAACGGATGAGCAGACCATTAAATTAGCAAAATAAAATGACAAACATCTCCCAGAAAAACCCAACCGATGACGTACTCAACCAATCGCCGATAGCCGATGTATTTGTCCAATCGCCCGACTCTAGTGTGAACGGGTTTTTGTCCCCTAAAACAGGCCTAGTGCCCCTATACCCAAACCGTAACCCTAAAACCAGGTCTAAACAGCCTTTTGAAGAAGAGGGGACCGGCCTCACTCTCAAGGTCTAAAACTCAAAGCCTCATAAAGGTAGGAGGACAAGAACAAACCGTAGACTGTATATAAGAAGTGGACGTGATCACCGTGACATCACCCAACCAAAAAGGTTATAATTAACTTTCATGAACTGAAAACACACTGTGAAAGGGTTAAAGTTCTACGACGACTCCCAGACAACGCCGTGGTAGTGACCTGTCAATCACAAGGTAGCCCCGCCCTAAAGCATCCCCTGCTTTATGGTCTATTTGTCTCTAAATTGGTCCATAATTGACTAAATGAACATCATGCTGTATTGAAGAAGACTAGAAACTAGTGATTGAGACCATAAACTCATGTTTACAATGTTCACTGAGGGAATAAATCAAGAGAGGAGTAGAAGCTCATTTTCTCATAGACTTCTATACAACCAGAGGAGTCGCCCCCTGCTGGCTGTTAGAGAGAATGCAGGTTTAAGGCGCTTCAGGCTTCACTTTTCAGACCCGGAGGTGGAACAAATTGTTGCGTTGGAGGCTCCCGTTCACTCCTATGAGAACCAGAATGGCTCGACTGCTGAGTGATAAAGTACCGGGATCATCCGGTGATCTTCTGCATCCATTGGGCCTGTAAATCAGGCGTAGTGGCGTTTCCTTTAACTCCGCCTCCCAGCCCTCGCTCCAGCCTCGGTCTGGGTCTCATTCACATGAACGGAGGAAGAGAAATAACTCTGGATTTAGCTGTTAGTGCATTTTACAACAATTAGGAGCTAATGATTTAAAAAAGGACTATTAGAGTGTTCATACTGGGAAGTTGATTCACCTAAAAAAAAAATGTTATCCGCTGAGTTACAGATGTCTCTTTCCCAATGTACGTCTATGGGAAAAAGTATTTTTGGGCCCAATTGCATCACGTGACGGACATGGACGTTGTAGTACCGCTATTTGGCTTCCTGGAGGTTTGGAACAAACCACATCTGGATGAACCAGGAGCTCTGTCGCCCTCTACTGAATGACTGTAGAACAATTTCCAGTCACAATTCAATGTCTCCTCTCTGTCTTCAGTCTTCTTTCTGAACTCGTTGACCACAAAAAGTTTATGAAATCAGAAATATTTCTGTCATCCATATGAAAATAACAGACTGCTCCCTTTTTTTAAAAGGTATCCCTGGATGATATTTGTTCTAATCTGACCATGTAATCCAGGGATTACAGTCATTAGCTGGAGCTGCCTGTCAGGCAGTCTGGAAAGCTTCTTTCTCACTGCATGTCGCTTATTCACACACACACACGCACGCACACGCGCACACACGCACACACACACATGCACACACACACACACACACGTAAACTGACAAACGTTTATCACACATTCAGTGTCGCTCTATGGTGGGAAATTCAGTTTCACACCCTGATCGCTTCACACTCCAACCCGACTATCTCCTCTTTTACTATCTGTCTTTTTAAAACACACACACACACACACACACACACACACACACACACACCCTCCTCTCCCTGGGTTTAGTCCCATCTCTTGCCGTCCCTGTCATTTGTAATTCACCACTTCACCAATACAATATTTTCATAACATTTTTGCTGCATTCATTTTATTTTTGTCTCTAAATTCTGCTGCAGTCACTTTAAATGCACTAATAATGCTGTCATGTACTTTCCCCTCATACTTACACACTATTTATCTGTAACATCTCCAAATGAACAGTTTTTCTTTATGTTTTGACCTCCTCTCCACACTATTCCTGTTGTCAGGCTATTAAATAGGCGTCATCAGTCGCTATAAGCCCCATAGATGTGGGTCAATAGGGGCCTACTACATCCACTAGTAGGTTTTATCATCTATTCACATGGTAGATCACCTAAAGAAGGTATAAAAGAACACGACAGCGACCTCTAGCGACCGTAGTAATTATGACAAGAGCAGAAGTAGAGACAGTGTGAAACTCTGTAAGGTGTGGTGGTCGGGGACGATGGATGGGACACAAAACACAAGGTTCTCCCTAAACTAAACAAAGGTTTTTAGTGTCTAAACTTAAAGAAGTTGTAGTTTTACTGCCTAAACCTAAAGAAGTTGTAGTTTTTGTTGCCTAAACCTAAAGAAGTTGTAGTTTTACTGCCTAAACCTAACTCTGTTTTTGCCTAAACATAAAAAAGTTGTAGTGTTATTGCCTAAACCTAAAGAACTTGTAGTGTTATTGCCTAAACCTAAAGAAGTTGTAGTTTTACTGCCTAAACCTAACTCTGTTTTTGCCTAAACATAAAAAAGTTGTAGTGTTATTTCCTAAACCTAATGAAGTTGTAGTTTTGTTGCCTAAACCTAAAGGAGTTGTAGTTTTGTTGCCTCAACCTAAATAAGTTGTAGTTTTTGTTGCCTAAACCTAAAGAAGTTGTAATTTTATTGCCTAAACCTAAAGAAGTTGTAATTTTATTGCCTAAACCTAAAGAAGTTGTAGTGTTGTTGCCTAGGCCTAAAGAAGTTGTAGTTTTGTTGCCTAAACCTAAAGAAGTTGTAGTTTTATTGCCTAGACCTAAAGAAGTTGTAATTTTATTGCCTAAACCTAAGGTTTTTTGGCCTAAACATAAAGAAGTTGTAGTTTTGTTGCCTAAACCTAGAGAAGTTGTTGTTTTGTTGCCTAAACCTAACTGTTTCTTTTTCCTAAACCTAAAGAAGTTGTAGCTTTATTGCCTAAACCTAAAGAAGCCTTTGTGTTTGTGTTCAAAATGTGACGTTTCACTCAGTTCTACATGTTAGAACGTGTTGCTTTTTAAGTTTCACTTTCACTTTATCTGTGATCGCTCATTTTGAATTTCAATATAGCCAATATAGGGTTTGTCATTTATCTATGTTCTGTTTCTAGATGGGTTTGTGAGCATAAAATAGTAATCTGAGGGTGTGACTAAAAAACAAAAACAGCAAAAGGAGGAACATAACTGATATTTACAACCAAAGGCAGTTGAGGTTGCTCCATTATTTTCTTTCTTCCCGTTACTCTCGATGTTATTATGACACATGCCCTGCATGTTGCGTCACTTTGAAAGAGCTCATTTAAAATGCTTTAAAGTGTATGCTTGAAACATTTTCTTAGTATTCTTGTATTCCAGCCAGAAAGACACATTAACACATTTCCAGGAGGTTGAATAAAACATGAGTTATGGTTTGTGCTTATCTTATCTAACGAGTGATTTGTCCCGCTCTGAGCTCATTTAGTGGCTGCCTGGCACTAAAGGAAGTCGAACACACCGCACGGTTCAGCCTGCGGGGCTGCGGAGACGGAGTGACGTTAAAGGTTGAAATCCCCCGGTACAATCCTCCCCGGTCTCAGTTAATCATTTATTGAAATTTTATTTATTTTTTATAGCATTTAGTGAAAGTTTTCACGCTGTTACAGCACGACGTGTGAAGAAGTTTGTTTCTCTTTTTAGAGAAACACTTTAGTGGGAATCATTATAAGGAGTTCCCTCTCAAATCATCCAAAAGCATCGCTGTCATATCATATATCATCATATACTCTGTGAACATAAACCTCAATCATGTCACCTCGATTGTTGTAATTTCCGCAACCTCTCCTCATGTGACATCGTCTGAAGTGTCTGCTAGATGAAACTGGTGCAGGATTCCAACTATTTGTGGAAATGTTGGTGAATTTTAAAGGAGTCGTGAAGGATTTTGCATAAAAAACAAATATTATGATACATTTTAATCTACTTAAAGGGACTATTTGTAACTTTCAGAATTGCTTCTTAACAGCGACACCTGTGGCCGTGAAATCAACGAAAGTCAGCGTCGGTTTCGCACTTGCTCGCTCTAAATGGACATGAACGAGCATCGCTCAACACAGTGAGGCGGCACACGTCAGCTAAAAGCACAATATCACTCTATATTTCAGCTGCTTGGCAGTAATGTTAGCTGACCAGACGAAGGTCTCTCCATGAACATGATTTAGATCTGATCTTAGTGTTGGCTTTTCCTGCCTCAGCGCAGGCTGATGCAGCGGGGCTCTGCAGCCGGAGAGAGCAGGGAGACACCGGCACCCGGTCGGTAATGAGACGATAACGTTACTCGCTGAGGAGCTCCGTCACTTCACAAGACACGGGAAACCTCTGTTGGTCTGGAGGAGCTGCAGCAGTTATTTCTGCACAAACATCCACTGTACATTCACTAGATATTCTCAGAGCTAAACGAACTCTTCTGCAGTGTGGAGTGAGCGCGCGTTCACGTCTAGAGGTGGAGCGAGCTGAGCGAGAACGCGCGAAGGCAGAGTGAAGGCAGGCAGGCAGAGGAGGAGAGGCAGCGGCCACACGCATACGCGCGTATGCGAGCGCGCATGTGTAGCGACCCGCTACATTTATACGCTTAAAAAGTTACAAACAGTCCCTTTAAAACAACTTTCTTATAGTTCATTATGTGTATTTTTGTCTTTGCAAACTCACTCAATTCCCCTCACAACGTCCCTTGAGAGACTAATAAATATATTTGAATTTAACCTAATCAAATTCTATTTAAAATATCAATAAAAGCAGTTATATGACAATATTACATATTTTATTATATATAACTATGTATATCAATTCCTTTAAACGTTTTTCATGGCAAGTAATGGTATGTTTTTGGAGCAGTTTCTTTTTGGACTTGGATACACACACTATAAACTTTAACAATTTTATTTTGGTTTACAGTTTAGATTATATAAAAGTTCCTCCAAAAAGGGTAAAATAAAAATTTATTCTGCTGCTTGGCAGCTTTAATTGTTGTTTATACAATTTCATACCACCAGAGGTCAGTGTTGTACTATCTATCTATCTATCTATCTATCTATCTATCTATCTATCTATCTATCTATCTATCTATCTATCTATCTATCTATCTATCTATCTATCTATCCATCTATCTATCCATCTATCTATCTATCTATCTATCTATCTATCTATCTATCTATCTATCTATCTATCTATCTATCATCAGTGGTGGAAGAAGTAATCAGATCTTTTACTTAAAGGTTCTCTATATGATATCCAGAGCATTAAAATAGCACCAAACAACTATTTTCTATGTAAAGATACAGAATAGAATAGAATAATGTCTCCCTGAGTAGAGAATGAAGTCACTCTCACTGTTAGCTCTGACAGCACTGATGCTATTGTTTGCACTGTTTGTGCTGTTAGCGCCGTTAGCTGCTAGCAGTCGCCATGTTGAGAGCCACATGGAGGCAATCCCTCTGCTCTGAATATCATATTGAGAACCTTTAATACTACAGTGTAAAAATACTCTGTTATAAGTAAAAGTCCTGCATTCAAAATCGTACTCGTACTAAGTAAAAGTACAAAAGTATTGTCATCCAAACGTACTTAAAGTACCAAAAGTAAAAGTAAGTAAATATATTATAATACTGGATTATGGTTATTTATTTTTTATTATATTATTATTAGGGCCCGAGCACGAAAGTGCCAGGACCCCAACGGTGTCCTGGCACGAAGTGCGAGGAAACCTCTTGTTTTTCTAAAGATTATTATTATTCTTTTTCTGCTACCGCGACTCGTTTTTGACGACCTTAGCCATTCCCAAAACTCACCAAAATTGGAAATTGCGTCAGAAGTGGCGAAAATCGCAATATTCTGTATTGATTGGGCGCGGGTGCACCAGTGGGCTCGGTAGCGCCCCCTAATAATGGCAGGTTGCCAAAAAAAGTTACTTCGATCTTCACGAAATTCAAGTATGTCATTGCTCACATCTTCAATGGCATACTAAATATTTTTGAGATTTTTTCGGCAAACAGGAAGTCAGCCAT
>CAKAOI010052322.1:21744-38341 GCA_916701655.1 Sebastiscus albofasciatus
TCTATCTATCTATCTATCTATCTATCTATCTATCTATCTATCTATCTATCTATCTATCTATCTATCTATCTATCTATCTATCTATCTATCCATCCATCTATCCATCTATCTATCATCTATCCATCTATCCATCTATCCATCTATCCATCTATCTATCTATCTATCTATCTATCTATCTATCTATCCATCTATCTCACAGTGGGGAACTTTGTTTTCGTCACATTGAATTTGCTCCATTCAAAACAGTATTGATCCTGCGAGACGAGAGTGTGTTGAATCCTTAATGAAGGTACTTTCAGGATGTTCTGTTACAGATGTGCAGAAGAAGAAGAAGAAGAAGAAGAAGAAGAATATAATCCCTTTCTTTCTCTTTGTTTTTTTTTTCTAGACGTTCATTTTCACAGAGACAGAGGACGAGGACTTACATTCACAAGGTACGCAGCAGTCTTTCCATAGTTAGGTCCCGTCCCTTTAGTTCAAATGTAAAGCTTTGCAGGGCTGACTCTCTTGCTCTCTCTTCCCTCTCTTATTTCTCCCCTCTTCCTCCTATCCTATTCCTCTCTCTCTCTATCTCCCTTTCTAGGTTCTCTTCTCCTTTGTCAGCAGATTGTATGAACTCTGCCGACATCATTTTGCAAATAACCCTTCTGATTATAATCCTGATTATAATGAGCTTTTAGAAAATGTACTGTACAACATAATCGACTGTATCAACAGTATAATCATGTGGAGCACCTTTGCAACAGAGACAATATGTGTAGGTGTATAAATCACACACACATCTCTCTGTGCAGGTTACAACATGGTGGTAACGGGCTGCCAGTCGGATCACAGCCAGCAGGCTCTGTCCTGCAAGATGTCCGCCGAGTACGACGGCTTCATGGCCTCAGACAAGAGGTGAGACAAATTAAGGTCCGTTTGTCATCCTGCTCATGCTGGATTTAAAGATGGGATTAAAGATCACAAACGTGAATGATCACCGTGGGGAGATCGGGGGTGTTGCAGCAGCAGGTGGAGAGAAGGACTGCAGTCAGATTTATTACAGGGGTAATCTTTGACATTCATTGTTGTTTCTGCACAGCATTTCCCAGAGGTCACCTGTCAATCAAGCAGTGTGGCCAACACAGAAGTATCTTCCTGATATTTTGTGTTGATAAATTCTAAGTTCTGTTCATTCATGTTTAGCAATTGCATCAGCTATGACCGACATTCACTCTCCAGTGCTAAAGGGGACATTCCAGGTTCATACTTGTATTTTGGGTTTCTACTAGAACATCGTTACATGCTTTAAAGGGACTGTTTGTAACTTTTTAAGCATATAAATGTACCGGTTCGGGACATATGCGCGCTCGCGTGTGGCTGGTGCCACTGCTCCTCTGCTTGCCTTCACTCAGACACCACGCGCCTTGTCGCTGTCTCGCTCCACTTCTCTAGACGTGAACACGCGCTCACTCCACACTGCAGAAGAGTTAGTTTAGCTCTGAGAATATCTAGTGAATGTACAGTGGACGTTTGTGCAGAAATAACTGCTGCAGCTCCTCCAGACCAACAGAGGATTCCTGTGTCTTGTGAAGTGACGGAGCTCCGCAGAGAGAAATGTTATCGTCTCCAACCGGGTGCCGGTGTCTCCCCTGTTCTCTCCGGCTGCAGGCGGAGACGATAACGTTACTCGCTGCGGAGCCCCGCTGCCTCAGCCTGCGCTGAAGCAGGAAAAGCAAACACTAGGATCAGCATTGATTCATGGAGAGACCTTGGTCTGGTCAGCTAACATTACTGCCAAGCAGCTGAACTCTAGAGTGATATTGTGCTTTTAGCTGACGTGTGTCGCCTCACTGTGTTGAGAGATGCTCGTTCATGTCTATGTAGAGCGAGCACAAGCACGAGCCCGGCGCTGACTTTCGTTGATTTCACGGCCACAGGTGTCGCTGCTAACAAGCAATTCTGAAAGTTACAAATAGTCCCTTTAACTCGTTTCCATAGCAATCATAAAAAAACATGACAGAAGAAGAGGAGCAGTATTTTGAGAAGGACACACTTGGTTTCAACTCACAACCCTCTCTCAGCGTGTTGTTGATATTCAAGTTCAAGTTCAAGTTCAACTGTATTGTCATTTTTCTCCATACAAGGTACACGGTTAAAACGAAATGTCGTTTCTCATGGACCAAGGTGCAAACACAGACATACAAAAACAGTCACAAACATAGAACATAACACAGTGAACAAAGTGCGATGGTGCAGCACAATAAAAAGTGGATGACAGGATATTAACAGAGTAAAAGCAGTAGAAAAGCAATCAGGTCAAGTGCTATATATAAAAACCCAGTGACTCTCCAGCAGTTCTCCTTGTATAAATACCTAATATATAGATAAATAGATAAATAGAAGTGTCAGTGCAAATATTCAGCCACATTTTTAAAAATACAACGAGGCTCGGCAGCCGGTGTTCGGTGTGTGACTAAAGGCTTCGTCTTGTCATTAAGATGGCAGAGAAGATGAAAGAGCGTTTCAGTTCGGTTTCCAGGGCCCACTTCGTCATTTGGACCGAAAGGGAAGTGAGGCTGTGCGGTTTGGAAGGAAGCCTTTCGTGTTGTTGTCGGGCAGCCATTAGGATGGCAGAGGAAAGGAGACAACCACTTCAGTTTGGTACCAGCAGCTTTGTCGTTTGGACTCATTTGGATGTTACCGTTTGGTCTGGAATGAGGCTTTGACATCGTGTCCAGACATCAAACGGCTTCATCACTCACAGAGTAATAGAGTGGGATTCATGCTATGAGGACAACAGGAAATATGATCCACATCTGAGCATCCCTGGACAGAGACAAGGGTTACGATCTCCCCCCATGTGAACATTTGTTATTGTTACAACCCTGAAGGTGTCTGGGGAAAAGGGAAGCAACGAGACTGCCCATGTGATCGGGAAAGCACTGCCGTTTATTATTTGGGTTTACCTGTATTCAACCGAAGACTGCTCAAACGTGATCGATCAACACTACTCAGACTACAAACGGAAACCAGAACGTTTCTGATACCAAAATCTTGTCCCGTTGCCGACAGATTCTTCATTCACATGCAGATAGATTAGTCTTAAAGTAGCTGGCTGCATTAGCTGTCTTGAGTCACGACACCAGGATCTGATCCACACTTGAAAAGAAAACATGTGCCCTAGTTATAAGTACATTTGAGATTGAAATATGCGATCACGAAAACCAGATTTGAGGAATAATTTCCTGTGGTAGACTTACATTTCTTCCTGTGAGCATAAGGTAATTCAGTGTAACGAAATGGATGCACTCAGGCACAATGATAAACCAGTTTGACTTTAAAAAGGAAATGTTACTGTTGATGTGTCACATTATCTACTGCAGAAGTCTTTAGCAAACAGCTGGATTTACTCTGTGCAAGAATGAAACCAACAAGGAGGGAAATTTGTGTTGAATTCTCTGATCTGACATTAAGATCTGAAACCCAGATAATTATAAAATAAATTATAAAATTATTATTTATATTATTATATTATTCTTTAATTTTTTTAAATTTTTATAAACATATAAAAATATATATTATTTTTTATTTTATATTTTTATATATTATTATATTATTAATTAATTAATATATTATTAAATTATTATTATTATTATATTATAAAATTATATAAATAAACATGTTACATTTTTAACGGCATCTTGTTTTCTGTTCTTCCCTCGGTGGCTCCTCAGGTGGTTTTGTCATGTGGACGATGATAACTACGTGAACCCGGAGGCCCTCCTCTCCCTTCTCTCGGCCTTCCCCCAGGACGGCGACATCTACGTGGGCAAACCGAGCCTGGACAAGCCCATCACCGCTCACGAGCTGCTGGAGGGCAACGCCACGGTACCATGACGACCACAGTGTTTATGTCATTTAAACCACACGGGAGCTTTTGGCTTTCTTATTGATATTTCAGAGCCGTGGTCGGGACCATGGATTCTAACTTAGTGATATATCAGAGCCGTGGTCGGGGCCGTAGATTCTAACTTAGTGATATATCAGATCATGGTCGGGGCCGTAGATTCTAACTTAGTGATATATCAGAGCCGTGGTCGGGACCATAGATTCTAACTAATCAATCAGATTAAGGATCAATGAGTCAGACTAGACTAACATATTCTGCTCCTGCACTCTCTCTGCTTCTAGTGGATGGAGAGGAGGGGTGGCAGGTTAACATACATTTTGTTCATTTTGCTAACAAGGATGATGGCATCCTCCTCACATCGCTTACAGGGATACCAGATATAGCAAATCATTTGCCTCAATGTTTCCCCAGAGCTTGTTCCCCTGGATTGGGAAGAGCCTCTGAAAACAGCATTTGCACCACAGCACACTAAAAGTCCTCTGAAACCCACACTAAATATAATTTATGTGGCCCGATAACTCTGCGAGGCAGGGTGACCCCTCTGAGATACATTGCTTTCTTTAACGTAACTCTGCAGATTTATGTTTTCTTGCCTTGTCCTGCGTTACCTCCTTTTTTTCCATCTTGAATTCCTTCCTTCCTTCCATCCGACCTCGACAGAATGCAAATAAACAAGTGAGTAAGTCTTTCTTCCTGCCTTCTTTTCTTTGTTTCCTTCGTTCTCTTTTCTTCTTTGCTCTTTTCTGATGCTGTACTGTGGAAATAAATAGACTCTCAAATCAAACCAAAGTCCTTCCCTGTAGCTTGTGGACACTCACATTCCACCATTATCTTCTTCAAAGACAATGTATGAGAAATATCCTGCTAAGTATCATAGTTCAAAAGCCAAAGGGCATTTTGAGAAATAATCTTGACCAGTTTTCTGAAGTATTGTTAGATGTCCATCAGCTGTTTCTCCAGAAATATGCTCCTGATTCTAAACATGTGTCACATCAACTAGAAGAAACATCAGTTTTATACTATGCAAGTCTATGAGTGTGTTCCAATCCACGTACTTCCAGAAGTACACTTCAGTGTAGTGCACTTTATCCGCTCTGTACTCACTTGAGTAGTGCGTAAATTTCAGCGGGGTAGGGTCGTCTCAAATCGAATACTCTGCGGCGCACTGACCGGAAATGACGATCGCAACATTTGACCGCGGCTCGCTACACGCCAAAACATCTTCTGAAAAAAAATGAAAGCAGAGTGGAAATTAGGTTTCCAACGCCGTCGCCTACGATGTGTCCTCATGTTGGCTGGAAATGCACCGGTATGTTTACGTATTGTTTTATTCTGTTATCTACGTCTGTTTGAATAGTGGTCGTGGCTCCGCCCCTTCCGCTACGTAGCCAAGATGGAGACAGTTGAGTGTGGAAAGCGTCCAGCGTTCCACACTCAACGATCTGACCGTTTAGAGTACAACATCCGGGTACTTTGAGTGCACTGCATTTTGCCGTACTTCCCAATTGGAACGCACTATGCACTCAAAGTAGTAAGTGTAAGTACAGAAGTACGCGGATTGGAACACACCGCAGAATTCTTCTTTTCTTTCATGGTGAGTGAATCATAAACTCTATGGGTACCCGTTCTTCATTAAATCTCCTACTTTCTGCACTGTATGGGGGTAACAAAATAAAAGCTATACCCTGTTTTTCCTCTTCCATCTTCTTTTCATGTAGCACACTGAAAGCTAATATTGCTCATTGAACGGACCCTTCAGCACCGTTGTTGCTGGAATCTGTGCAGATTTAACAAATTGCGCTTTAATTAAATTACATTTTTAAACTTCCAGATATGCAGTGCCATCCCGTCTCTATTACTACAGTTTAAGTAGATGTTATCATAACTGACAAGGAATGCTGGATCTCTCGTTTTTGTTCTTTTGTTCTTCCTTCCCCTCTTTTCCATCCATCCATGGTTCCTTCCTTTTTACTTTCCTCTCTTTTCTGATGCTCCGTGGCTCCACTGAGGACACTAATGAGCCGTAAAACAAAGCTGATGTCTCCTTTTTATTGGTTTTGTGCCAAAAAAGCAGGCCAGCCAGGTTAACCACTGCCAATCTAAATCCATACTGGACAAATTCCATACTTTATACACTTTCTAATTTCACTCTCATCAGCGCTGATGGGGCATGAGGGGAGGATGCTGTCAGGGATGAATGTATATATGTACAGTATGGATGGATAGATGAATGTATTGATGGATGGATGGATGAATGGATGAATGTATTGATGGATGAATGGATGGATGGATGGATGGATGAATGGATGGATGGATGGAAGTAGAGGAAACGTAGCTCCGTGGCTTTTGTTCACATGGGAAGGATTTCCGGATCCAGGTGGATCAATGAGTGTTTAGTGTCTCGTTGGAGATATTGATTGGTGGTAAACACGCACACATGCACATGCACATGCACATGCATACGTACACACACAATGTGGAAGACTCCCCGCGGGTTAGGAGGTTGTCAAAGCTGCAGGAGGTCGAGGTTGTTTTTGGATTACGCTTGCAGCTATTCACAGGTGTGTGTGTCACAGAGTTCACATGATTTACAGTAGAATTAATGCTCCTATTGAGTTAAAGTGCATCCTGATTCCAGCTCTCTGAATAGCATGCCATCCTCTCTCTCTCTCTCTCTCCGTGCCCTTTTGATCTCTCTCACTCGTTTCTTGGAATTACTCTCTCCATCTCCCTTGTGTCACATTCTCCACTCTGATTGCACCCATTTAAATAGATCTTTATTTATCTTCGCTTCCTAACTCTCTCTCTCTCTCTTTCTCTCTCTCTTCCTTTCCTCCTTCCTTCTGTTCCCATTGCTCTCTTTTCTTCCTATTTTTCATCATCTCCATCCTTCGCCGGGGTTGCACGGGTGATGGAGCAAAAAAACAAAAACGAATGTCAAGCTCTTCCCCTCTCTGTCTCCTCCTCCTCTCGTCTTCTTTACATCTCGCCGACTATCTTTGTCGATTTCCTGTCATTATTGCGACGCTGAGGGGTGGATGAGAGAAGGAAGAAGGGAATGGAAAGAAAAAGGGAAAGGGTAGGAGAGGAAATAACTTTACAATAAAACAAAACCAGAAGGAATTGAAAGAGAATGAGCCAGAGGAAATACATGGTATATAAGAAAAGGGAGGAAAGGAAATTAAAGGAATGGCCTTTAACACAAAAAGGAAGGAAATAGAAGAGGAAAAGGATGAGACAGAAATCAAAAGGAGGAGGATGAAAGGGAAGATGGAGGCAAACAATAAGGCGGGAAATGGGAAATGATAAAAATGTTAAGAAAGGGAAAGTGAAGGAAAAGGAAATGGTGGAAGGTAAGAACACAGTGAAAGGAAATGTAAATAAAGGAAAGGAAAATTGACAGAGAATAAGCAAACAGAAGAAATAAACACAGATAAGTCAGTGAAAGAAAGGTTGTAAAGTTGAAGGACAGATTAAAGAGTAGAATAAATGAAAGAGAAGGAAATAAAGGCATGAAGATACACAGCACAGCAGAAGGAAAGTCAAGGAAAGAAAACATTAATTCGTTCTGTAATTACAGCCTGCTCTAAATAATCGGACTGCTGCGACTACAACACACCTCCACAGTCCTTACTGCAGGAAATAAAACAACAAAACAACTGCATCTGCTTGAGAAACGGCCGAGTGGGCAGATAAAGACATGCAATTCATATCAGGTGGTTTGGAAAAGAACGAACAATCAATACAAAAAGTGTGAAGGGGAAAGCAGATAGGAGCGGGAAAGAAAAGCGTTGCACTTTATTATTTAGGGTCAGTGAGAGAAAAGCGCTCTTCTGTATTTCTTATCTATTTACAGACATTGTTTGTTTGTCAGAGCGAAAGATACTGCGTCACTTTGACGTGATAAACAGACACAAAAAGTTACTCTTGTCAAGCAAAAGAAGTACAAGAAAAAGCTCTACAGTTGAAGGTCAGGCAGCTTTAATGCCTCACAACCACTATGTGTATACAGGTAAAGGTAAGGGATGAGGTTCTTTAGTATAAACCTCAGTGTGAAACCAATAGTATGTGAATTGCATACTATTTCCATTGAAGTATTACAGTATGCAAACACTGGACACTATGGCGGCATGAATATCGACAATGTTCACAACAGACGTTGACGGACGTCTCTGTGACGTCAGTAATGCTTCAGTTTAAGTGTTTAAGATTTCACTTTGCTGGGTGTAATTTATATATTTTAAATGAAATCCAGACTTTATGATTCTCACAAATCATTGTTTTATGGACATGAGGTTGGTTACCATGGTTACGCATCTCCAACTCGGCATGGAGGCTCTCAGGAAGTGACGTGGTAATTACAGTATGTTGAACGATGGTACACATGTCGGGTATGTAGCGCATATATGCGATTTCGGTCGCAGCCAGGGTTGTTCGAGGGTTCTTTGTAAGAATAAGGGTCCCTTTAAAGGGACTATTTGTAACTTTCAGAAATGCTTCTTAACAGCGACACCTGTGGCCGTGAAGTCAGTGCCGGGCTCGCGCTTGATCGCTCTAGATGGACATGAACGAGCATCGCTCAAAACAGTGAGGAGACACACGTCAGCTAAAACCATAACATCACTCTATATTTCAGCTGCTTGGCAGTAATGTTAGCTGACCAGACCAAGGTCTCTATGAATCAATGCTGATCCTAGTGTAGGCTTTTCCTGCCTCAGCGCAGGCTTCAGCAGTGGGGCTCCCCAGCGAGAAACTCGTCTCCCTCCGCCCGCAGCCGGAGTGAACAGGGAGACACCGGCACCCGGTCGGTAACGAGACCACAAGGTTTCTCTCTGCGGAGCCCCGTCACTTCACAAGACACGGGAAACCTCTGTTGGTCTGGAGGAGCTGCAGCAGTTATTTCTGCACAAACGTCCACTGATCATTCACTAGATATTCTCAGAGCTAAACTAACTCTCCTGCAGTGTGGAGTGAGCGTGCATGCACGTTTAGAGGTGGAGCCAGACAGCGAGAACGTGCGCGGTGTGTGAGTGAAGGCAGGCAGCGGAGCAGAGACTCCGGCCACGTGTAAAAAGTTACAAACAGTCCCTTTAAGAATCCTTTTCATCCAAAGGGTTCTCCTATGTGGACAAGCTGAAGAACCCTGTATGGTTTCTAGTTAGCACCTTTATTTCTGTGTAGATATAAGAATCATTAAAATTAGCTGAAAGAAATTTACACCTTAATGACATTACAGAATTCAAACTTTTCACTGACCGTAGGATCGACAAATGTAAAGCTGCGTTGGTGTAGGAGTGGTTCTACAGGTTCAGGACATGAAGAACGGTCACATTGCATAACAGTTCATACTTTTTTTAGAACTCTGAAAGTTGTCAAAGCAGCAATGATTTGGTCACTGTTTGCAACACGTTTTGTATAAAAACAGCAGTATGTATTTCTGTTTCTCTGACAGTGGCTGCATATACGTATCTGATAATATCGGTGTGTGTGTGTTTTGTCTCTCAGAGGGAAGTGCGGTTCTGGTTCGCTACAGGAGGAGCAGGATTCTGTCTGAGTCGGAGGCTGGCGGAGAAGATGGCTCCGTGGGCCAGGTATTTACCAACTGATGCTCCCTGCACATGTGTGTGTCTTCATAGGGACCAAATTAATCCAGATTAATCAAAGTCAGAGACAATAAATACAAATGTGGCATGCAATGAAAATCAACTTGAAGAGACTTCAGGTAATCCATCACATTTAATTGCCCCTTATTTTTTTTGTCAAAATGATGTAATGCTCAGTAATGCAGCAGGGACGCCATCATTTGAGATTTGAGAGCCTCTGAGACACTAAAAGAAATAGATGTCATACAATACATAATGTGATTTTGATGTGCTCTTGTAAGTTTGGTGGCAAACTCTCACACTTTCCTGCATACACTTGAATGCACCAACATTTTCAAAACAGTCTCTCTTTCCCCAGCAGCATAACTTAAATAACCCAAAAAAAATAGAGCTGACTAAATGTTCACAGTGATGAATCACCAATCTAAAGTAAGTTTCAGGTCTCTGCAAGTTTGTATTTATACTGCTCTCAAAGAGCTGAGACTAATGGCTGCCCAGGGCGAGAAGGTAGGGAATCAATCTAAGAATTTACGATGTTCTTTGCAAAAAGGTCAGCAGTAAAGTACATGCAATAAGCAGCTAATGGGCCAAAACATGCAAAATCTGCAACATTATCCTTTTAGGGTGAAAGTTGGGGAGTTTATAGTTTTTATTTTGAAAAATGTCTCCTCTAATAACCAGAAAAATATCTAATATAAAGGGACTGTTTGTAACTTCTTACACGTAGAAATCATCGCTGTTCAGACTCAGACTCCAACACAAACTACATGGAAACACCAAAACCTCTTGGTTGTATCTAGTGAAGCCCGTCTGTTAAACAGTGTTGGCCGCGGTCGGAGGACGCGGGAGAGACCGTAGCTTTGGTCTCCAGGACCGGAGTCTCAGCTGTACTCTGCTCCTCTGCTGCCTTCACTCACACACCGCGCTCGTTCTCGCTCTTTCGCTCCATTCTCACGTGCATGTTGTTCACTCCACACTGCAGAAGAGTGAGTTTAGCTCTGAGGATATCTAGTGAATGTTCAGTGGACGTTTGGTCAGAAATAACTGCTGCAGCTCCTCCAGACCAACAGAGGTTTCCCGTGTCTTGTGAAGTGACGGAGCTCCGCAGAGAGAAACGTTATCGTCTCCGACCAAAACTCCGGCGTCTCCCCTGTTCCCTCCGGCCGCGGTCGGGAGGCTGAGGCAGGAAAAGCCCACACTAGGATCAGCATTGATTCATGGAGAGACCTTCATCTGGTCAGCTAACATTACTGCCAAGCAGCTGAAATCTAGAGTGATGTTGTGCTTTTAGCTGACGTGTGTCTCCTCACTGTTTTGAGCGATGCTCGTTCATGTCTATGTAGAGCGAGCACGAGTGCGAGCAACAGGACGCTGACTTTTGTTGACTTAAAGGCCACAGGTGTCGCTGTTAACAACACATTGATTCTTACTTAGACTCCCTTTAAAGGCACAATGTGTGAATATACAAAAAAAAGCATGTCTTAAGTCTTCTGTATTTTTTGTCAAATGTAAATCAGCAGTAATTAAAGTGTGTGTGTTTCAGCGGCTCCAGGTTCGAGAAGACGTCGGCGACGATCCGTCTCCCTGACGACTGTACGGTGGGCTTCATCGTGGAGAAGAGGCTGGGCATCTCCATGGTCCACTGTCCTTTATTCCACTCCCACCTGGAGAACCTGCTGCTCGTCAGCCACAGAAGCATCCCACACCAGGTAGTGATCCCCCCACCCCCCACACACTTACATGCACACACACACAGTGCAGATGCAGTTCTTTTTACAGTTGTGTGTGTGTGTGTGTGTGTTTTCTCCACTACTGCAGGTGACTCTGAGCTATGGGATGTTTGAGAACAAGATGAACAGCATCGAGGTGAAAGGAAGCTTCTCGAAGGAGGAAGACCCCTCCAGGTTTGTCTGTCGCTCCACGAACTCATGAATCAGGAGAGAAGAGCAACGAGTCTCAGACAACATCATTCTGTGTCGTGTCTTTGATACTCAACCTTCAGTCAGCAGCTGTATCACATCTCTTTTTGTTGGTGTACACAGATATGTGGGATGGGACGATATGCTTATCTCCTGATTCGATATGTATTATGATTTTTAAGTACTACGATTATTGACCCACGTTTCTGCAAACCGCGGATACGTTGAATAGTGATGTTTATGAACCAAAGATATGTTTCATATCAGCCTTGTATCACGCTTGCAGAAACGCACAATGCCACGTGGTTAACATTATGAAACGATCGGTTATGTTTAGGCAACAGAACTACGTGGTTAAGCGCCTCCCCTCGGGGCTCCTTCCATGGCAACGCCTCCCCCACACACATGCACGAGCACTGCCGCATCGTAACTACTTCACAGACACAGAGCGGAGAGAGGACCTCAACTCAACAACGCTACCTCATGACAACCTCAGGGCTGAGTTTTCTCTTCCATTCTCCAGGAAAAGTGCGGCGGCGACGCGCTTTGAGTTCAGGCTGGTGCACGCCAAGGGTAGAGTACGAGCAGGGAGGCAGGGAGGCATCTGATTGGTTCTTTCAAAGCGGACCTCGAGGCAGTGATTGGTAGACGTTTTTACAGGATTACAGCAGCTACAGATGACGGCTCTTTAACGGTCCTTTTTCAGAGCTCATCAGTAACGGATCGCTGTCGGGGTGTAAAGACCATTTAAACCAATAGAACAAATACTGGATAACATCCTTAACCCTGCCTTTAAACAGGATTAACATTAAACATTAAAATTCAAGCAAATAATGTCTATAGTATTTAAATATAGAATTGAATTTAATGGATTTATTTGAGTCAGTATTGGCCCGATATCTGATCCGGTATTGGTATTGGTGCATCTCTAGTTTGTCCTTTTGGGTGGTGTTAACATAAAAATGGCATTATGGACATTATTTCACAAACCAAAGGATCAAAAGACATTTTTAACGTGATGTTGGTGCTACAAAACACATTATCCTGTAAATAAAATGAATAAAACTACCCTGGGGGACCACCATTACTCTCTATTTCATATCATATAGACGAAGAGTTGTTGTTTTATCTTACTGTGGACCAAAAACTGAAACTGCGATGTGGACTAAAAATAGATACAACTTTGTTCCAAATCTTGAGTGTCTAAATGCAATAGTTCATCTTTATGGCAAGGTGCTTGTTAACTACAAACTACTTTTCTTTTAGAAATCCCCAGCGCTCAGTTTAGCTGCTCAGATGATCCGACCCGAAGACGTGACACCCCCGTAGCTCCGGTTCATTTTGTTCTCTGTTCAGCCAGAGATAAGAGCAATTTGATGTAACACAACAGACGTGTTTGTCTTTCCCAGTCCTCGCCATCACCCAGCTGTAAGAACATATCACCGCAAGCGCTCCGCAGTGAGCTCTCTCCGTTTGTTTCTATCCACCGGTGCCACACAGAGTCACGCTCAACATCGCTGCAGCTTTAAAAGAGCAGGTCAAATGTTCATCCGCCTGCACGAGCAAAAGTCGGTCGGGTTTCTAAACAGAACCTTTCCTTCACGTCTTATTATCCTTTGTTTACACAGGTATATCTGTGGAAATTAAGTTTGTCTTCCCAAAGAAATGAGAAATATGATTTGCAAACAGCATCACCAAGCGGGTTCAGAGAAAGAATACAAATCTTGTAATATGAAAATGCAATGAATAACAAATTATAAGAAAAGTTGAACAAACTTTCATAAACTACTCTGGTGCATTGACACCCAGCCGTTCTCATTCCAAGGGCGTAAATAACGACGCTTTGTCACTATCGTTGACGTTTGATATACTGCTGCACAAGATACCCTTTCACGGCGGTATGAGAACACCGGGCTTTTCATGAACTACAATGTAAACCTATCCGCGGCAACAGTAAACGCACATGGAAAATGCTGTGGTGATGTAGTTTAAAGAGCGAAAAGAGGTGGATGGGTCCAACAAACACAGGAATTTCATCCAGGAGACCGCTGTTCGTGTCCAGAACGTTACGTCTCACTTTCACTTTACAACCAGCTGATTGTTTCTGTCCCTTCTTTACAACGTCCAGTCACATTTGCACTGTAAAAACGTAACAATTTTTAGATAAGATAAGATAGAACTTTATTAATCCCGAAGGATAGTCTTGTGCCAGAGATTGCTCAAAATTACAAGTTCAAGTGTATAAAATAAAAAGTACTATTTCTAGCACCAGTGCCTAATAAAATAACAATTAAGTAAGATACATTTAGTAAAATGAGTAAATAAGATAAGTAAAATAAAAAAGGTAAAGTAAGCTAAATAAAACCAGAAAAGGACGTTATATTGCATATGATGAGACATGAAGTAATATTGCACATGTTGGACATTAATATTGCACATGAGAATGGAAAAAGTAGTACTGCACATGATATTGATATGATTGTTGTTAGTGTCCGGTGTTTTCAGTTGTCCTTCCTGCAGAAGGAGGAGGAGTTAAGTTAAGCCCAACCATGTTGTTTTTTCCTAAACCTAACTATAGTGGTTTTGTTGCCTAAACCTAAGCAAGTGTTTTTGTTTAATTCATAACATAAAGCACTTGTTTATTGCGACCGGAAAGTGACGCCAAGGGCTCGTTAAGCATGTGTTTAGTGCCGTTGAGGGGTCTGACAAGGTGCCAGTATGCGACGAGTTGGGGTGAGAACGCGTTGCGACACCGCGTTGCTAACTTGCCAACATTTTTTTCCAAGAATATTCATGTGAGTTTGAAGATATAGTAGCCTATAATATTGTGAAAACATCAACCTATATTACCTCATTATTATCATCAGGTTATCAACCCATTAATGTCACCATATTATCATTTTCTTTTAATCCAAATATTGCACTAATATAACAATTTTATCGATAGTAGGTTACCATATTGTTACCAAAATATTACAATGCTATTGCTAAACAGTTTTGCCTGGTTGCCATCTGCTAAGTGTCTTCTATGTGTTTCCTCTTTATTTGTGCCCTCTTTATTACTCTGTTACATAAGTTTCAGTCTAATATTACCCAGCTATACCCATTGTTAATACCTGGTTTGGTAATTACATGGGATTATATAATTATTACCTCTTTATTATTAAACCATTTCGCCACTCTTACCACATTACAGAGCTGTACTGTAAAATTAAGTTAAATAACTACAGCGTAATTAAATATATTTTCACATAACCAACCAACTTTATACAATACAGTAAGTATTAGACAATATGCTAACCAATATATTAATATTTAAACTGTTTTATACTTGGTGACCAACATATTCCAAAGCTTTTAATATCAAACTTTCCTCTGAGGTATTATTAATCTCTTCTGTCCTCTACAGGTTTAAGACTGTCCACTGCATGCTGTATCCTTTCACCAGCTGGTGTCCTTGAACTTCTCAGAGAAGACGACAACTTCCAAACCCACACGGGACAGAAGACTGCTGGATGAAGTACTTTTCCTGGGTGTTGTCTAAATGCTGAGAAAAACTGGTGGATTTTGTTTTTCCATGGAGCAATTTGAGATGCAGAACACAGAACTGGAAAATGAGGAAGTAGAAGAGAAGCCTCGGACATCAGAGGACTCAACAATACAAACCTGGTTTCTCTGTACCTGCTCAGATGGACACTCATGGACTCAGAAAACAGGATATCAACAGGATCTTAACTATGAACTGAGGAAGGTTTTCTCTTCTTCATCGGTGTGTTACAAGCCACCCGGTTCGACTGTTATCAGGCTATTAAATAGGCGTTATCAGTCGCTATCAGCACCATAGATGTCGGTCATTAGGGGCCTACTACACCTACTACGTTGTGAAAATGAAACTTAAAAGCAACACGTTCTAACATGTAAAACTGAATTAAACTACTGCAACAAAACTACAACTTCTTTAGGTTTAGGCAACAAAACTACAACTTCTTTAGGTTTAGGCAATAAAACTACAACTTCCTTAGATTTAGGCAATAAAACTATAACTTCTTTAGGTTTAGGCAACAAAACTACAACTTCTTTAGGTTTAGGCAATAAAACTACAACTTCCTTAGATTTAGGCAATAAAACTATAACTTCTTTAGGTTTAGGCAACAAAACTACAACTTCTTTAGGTTTAGGCAATAAAACTACAACTTCCTTAGATTTAGGCAATAAAACTATAACTTCTTTAGGTTTAGGCAACAAAACTACAACTTCTTTAGGTTTAGGCAATAAAACTACAACTTCCTTAGATTTAGGCAATAAAACTATAACTTCTTTAGGTTTAGGCAACAAAACTACAACTTCTTTAGGTTTAGGCAATAAAACTACAACTTCCTTAGATTTAGGCAATAAAACTATAACTTCTTTAGGTTTAGGCAACAAAACTACAACTTCTTTAGGTTTAGGCAATAAAACTACAACTTCCTTAGATTTAGGCAATAAAACTATAACTTCTTTAGGTTTAGGCAACAAAACTACAACTTCTTTAGGTTTAGGCAATAAAACTACAACTTCCTTAGATTTAGGCAATAAAACTATAACTTCTTTAGGTTTAGGCAACAAAACTACAACTTCTTTAGGTTTAGGCAATAAAACTACAACTTCCTTAGATTTAGGCAATAAAACTATAACTTCTTTAGGTTTAGGCAACAAAACTACAACTTCTTTAGGTTTAGGCAATAAAACTACAACTTCCTTAGATTTAGGCAATAAAACTATAACTTCTTTAGGTTTAGGCAGCAAAATTACAACTTATTTAGGTTTAGGCAATAAACATACAACTTCAGGCAATAAACATACAACTTCTTTAGGTTTAGTCAACAAAACTACAACTTCTTAACGTTTAGTCAAAACAAAACAGTCAAGTTTTGATAAAAACATTGTGTTTTGGGTTAAAATAACTACGAACACAAAGACAACTACACATTGTTGGTTGTTCTTTTTATTCTTTCTTTCAGTGATCTACCATGTGAATAAATGATAAAACCTACTAGTAGGTGTAGTAGGCCCCTACTGACGCACATCTATGGGGCTTATAGCGATTGATAACGCCTATTTAATAGCCTTATAACTAATAAACCGGCTAACTCACATGAAAACAATTGTGATTTTTTTGTGTCTTTCCTACTTGTTGTTTTGGT
>CAKAOI010052322.1:38391-68812 GCA_916701655.1 Sebastiscus albofasciatus
AACTTAAAAGCAACACGTTCTAACATGTAAAACTGAATTAAACTACTGCAACAAAACTACAACTTCTTTAGGTTTAGGCAACAAAATCACAACTTCTTTAGGTTTAGGCAACAAAACTACAATTTCTTTAGGTTTAGGCAACAAAACTACAACTTCTTTAGGTTTAAGCAACAAAACTACAACTTCTTTAGGTTTAGGCAATAAAACTACAACTTCCTTAGGTTTAAGCAACAAAACTACAACTTCTTTAGGTTTAGGCAATAAAACTACAACTTCCTTAGATTTAGGCAATAAAATTATAACTTCTTTAGGTTTAGGCAACAAAACTACAACTTCTTTAGGTTTAGGCAATAAACATACAACTTCTTTAGGTTTAGTCAACAAAACTACAACTTCCTTAGATTTAGGCAATAAAACTATAACTTCTTTAGGTTTAGGCAATAAACATACAACTTCAGGCAACAAAACTACAACTAATTTAGGTTTAGGCAATAAAACTACAACTTCTTTAGGTTTAGGCAGCAAAACTACAACTTCTTTAGGTTTAGGCAATAAAACTACAACTTCTTTAAGTTCAGGCAATAAACATACAACTTCAGGCAACAAAACTACAACTTCTTTAGGTTTAGGCAATAAAACTATAACTTCTTTAGGTTTAGGCAATAAACATACAACTTCAGGCAATAAACATACAACTTTGTTAGGTTTAGGCAATAAACATACAACTTCTTTAGGTTTAGTCAACAAAACTACAACTTCTTAACGTTTAGTCAAAACAAAACAGTCAAGTTTTGATAAAAACATTGTGTTTTGGGTTAAAATAACTACGAACACAAAGACAACTACACATTGTTGGTTGTTCTTTTTATTCTTTCTTTCAGTGATCTACCATGTGAATAGATGATAAAACCTACTAGTAGGTGTAGTAGGCCCCTACTGACGCACATCTATGGGGCTTATAGCTACTGATAACGCCTATTTAATAGCCTTATAACTAATAAACCGGCTAACTCACATGAAAACAATTGTGATTTTTTTGTGTCTTTCCTACTTGTTGTTTTGGTTTGTTTGGAGGGTTTTATCTGAAGCACTTAAGAGGCAGCACTGGAACTTTTTATTGAGTTGTTTTGTCTTGAAAAATAAACATGAAATTGTACATATTTTAAAAATAGATTTACACAAATTTCTATGGACATTGATTTGATTACATTTTGATTTACTGATGTTGATGATGATTTGAACTGCACACAGTCTGCACCTTAAATACCTTCAGGATGTGCGGAGGTGGAAGTTGCTGATTTTATTTGAGTTTTTATTGATTTGTTGTGTGTGGCCTTGTGTGTGTTTGTCTGGTGTTATGAAGGGGACGTTGTCCTTGTGCCTATGAAGTCTGCACACAATGAACCATTCTGACGTACATCTCCCTCCTCATCCCAACCTCCGGTCCTCCCTCCCTCCTTTTTCTCACTTCCTCCCCTCTTACCTCCACCCCTCCATCTGTCTCTCTGTTTACTCAGTCTTGTCCATAGTCGCTGTGCCGGCTCCTCCAAGGCCGTGGCTGAAAGTAATATGAAGGTCCACTCATCCCGTTTGCCTCAGTTGCATTCATTTTTCACCACGAATTAAAAAACAACAACAACAACAAACCACTGAACGAGGGAAGAAGATCACAACTGTCACGCTTGAAACTTGCTCCCCATCACGCCATAACCTTGGCAGCGTTAGTGCTGCTCCTACTGAGTGAGCAGGATCAGAAGTAATGGTTCTTTTGGGAGACGGAGGATGTCAAAGATGGGGCATTTTCAGCTCCATGACAACAGAAGTAAATAAAGTTAGACTTATTCGTGTGATCACCAACATTTTTAAAGTAGATGATGACTTAAACTACCCAGAGTCTGCTCAATAATGTCAGGAAACCTGCTCCCCACCAAACTAGCTCACATTTGCAGGCAAAATCTCATCGAGCCGGACAGATCAGGGCCAAGGCGGGAATACAAATCTCACAATGACATCTCACACTGTGCTGCCGGCGACCCCGTAGGTATAGCTTGTTTGCTGTGAATTGAGATGTGATGAATACAGATACGCTGCTGAATGTGTCTGGGCCTGACCTCGTGTGAAGTGGTTGAGAATGTGCAGGAATGATTGTGTGGCTCTGACGACGTCTAGACCACCACGAGAATACTGAGACCCATCATGTAGAGTAAATAACACCAGGGCTTGAATGCAAAGCCGATTCACTGCGGCAGTTACAGAATGAACTGCTTTTATATTCACACTTTTCAAAGTGGAAAGATGATAAGTAGTGTTCAGTGAAGATTTGTTGCACATGCTGTGTGGAACATTCGGAGGACGTGTTTTCATCCAAAGTGCTTAACACAACTGCGACGACCCCGCCTCTTTTGGCTGCTTGTCTTTGTGCTTTGTGTTGCAGATACCAGGGCTACGGTCGTACCTCGATGGAAAACGTCATGAGGTCAAGGAAAGATGAGAAGGAGAATTCAGAAAGACTTAAGAAAAGACAACCTCGGTGTTATGACAATCCGACTGCACTTTCACTAGGCTCTGTAATTATGATGCGACGGCGGCTGTTAGTGACGCAGGTCTGCCGTGGTGAAACTACAATGTTCTGAAGAAGGACTACAAAAGGCTCTAAATCCCAACGTGCGTTCTTAAACATCTCTTTCAGTGACAGGCTGCTTCACCCGCGGTGTTTGAAAGAGAGATACAACAAGTCCTCCTGCTGCTGTAACACTCTTTCAACATATAAAAAAGGATCGTCTGACCTTAAACGTGGACAACCGGTGAAAAATATCACTTCATTACCTCGGTTGGAATTGAAATAAACAGGAATATATGATAAATATTGAGTTAATTGTTGGAGCTCTGGAGAAGGGGTAGCATCATATACTCCTTAAAACTTCCTTTTGGACATGTGATATTTATTTATGTTGATTATTTGTTAATTGGTTGTTTACGGTTCATTTTATTAGTTATTCTTGTTTTGTTTTTTACTGACGTATTTGTTACATGTTCCAAATAAATAATTAATTAAAAATAAAGTGAAATGAAATGGTTGTCACTGTCCACTCATATTAAACATGAATCCCAATTAGTGTATGAGCGTATGAAAATAATATGCAAGATAAGCAAGTACAGTGAATTGTACTAAAATAGTGAATTTAATTTATTTATTTTTTTCTTCCCTCATTTGGGATGCCCCTATGGATGGATGGATGAATGGATGGATGGATGGATGGATGGTGCCCTCTTGATTAAGCCCATGCCGCGGGCCGGCTCTGTCTTTTATTTGTTTATTTCCCCATTAGTAAGCAGGGTTTCAGAGGAAATGGACGCTAGTTCCAAAGTAAAAATCTTAAATAACACATAAATGCACTTTTCTCTGCTGCTAAACACGACTGCAAATTAGATGTATGACTGCAAATTGTATGAAATTGTGTTTTAAACGTTTACTTATTTTATTCTTCTATTGTTATTTTTAGGTATGTTAATTTTAATACTTATTTATTCTATCCTTTTTAATGCACTGACGGGAGCTGGGAGAAACAATATTTCATTTCCTTCTGTGTATGCAAATACTCAGTGCAATGACAATAAAGTACTCTTGAATTGAACAGCAACCTGATGTCATGTCAAAGCGTTTAATAGACCCGTCTGTCCCATGTCAGCATCACGTTTTTGCATCGCAGACACTTGAATATTAAACGCCTATATGAACGTGCAGTACCAGCAGGGGGCGACAAAGCCGCTGACTTGGGAAGACGTCATGGTCACTGACTTAGGATCAGGCAAGAAAAACACTTAAGTTACGGGAAAACATCATGTTTGGGCTTAAAATAGGTACGTAAACTAAGTAAAACACACACGGAAACAACGTAACGTCAGTATGGAAAATACGTGACAAACGTCACTAACCTACAAAACACCGGTTTTAAACATGGGCCTCCCGCTTGAAAGTCTTGTGTTTGTTGGACCCATGCACCAATCTTCCACATTGCACCTGTAATAACTCAAAGAAGCTTTGATATACACTGTGTATGTACATTTTGCATAGTCATTTGCACAGGCAGGGAGTGTGAAAAGGAAATCCCTGCATCCTCTTCCCCCTGTGTTTGTCTGCGTCCCTTATACAGTAGATTTATGACCTCAGCTGTCCATAAACGGGACTAACTGTGGTAGCAGAGGACCAGGTCAATTGGAGGCAGAGTGTAACGGCTGTCAGAGGAACGCTCTCTCTCTCGTCTCCTCTGTCCATCACATTAAATTGACAGGGCCCTTATAAAGGACAGCCGGGCAGAAAGGGTGCCTGGGAAGAATAAAATGATGGAGGATGCAGCGAGGAGCGGAGGAGTGAGAGGCAGGTACAGCAGGTTTCAGTCCAGAGTCAAGAAAGAAATGTATAGAGTGCTAGCCTATTCGTATGAAAAGGTGCATGAATGGCACGATAATGTGCAAGGTGTCATTTGTACGCCATGTATCCTGCACTGACTGCAATGTTAATGCTACGGTTAGAGTTAAGGTACGTGTCCACAGGGGCGTTCTTTACCGCGAGGGATCGCCTCGCTTCCCGGCATTGGATGCTTGATGGGCTGCAACTAGACACAAGGCACCTGATTGGGCGAACGCTTTCCCTCCGTGGGCTGCTGCTCCCAGCTTTCAAACAGGTACCAACATGCTCGTTTGGAAACTTTCTTCTCTTATATCACAAAACTAGTTCACTGAAATGTGTTTCTAAAAACATTTTATGGGAGAAATGAGCCGTGCAGTTGCTGAATCTGTCTTTATTTAGGATCGACAACGCTTAGTTTCAAAGTTTCGCGGGAGTTTCCAGAGGCGGCGAGTCGCTTTGGACGCCCGTGATTTGCTTAGACCTCAACTTTATGCAAATGAGGAGCGGCCAACGCGACGCCCCGTCTCTCAAATTGGGCCGCCACACTATCAGAATTCATTGCACGGCTGCTTACATAGACAATGAATGGGAAACGCGGAAAGGACAGATGGTGGGTGGGTCCGACAAGCACCAGACTTTTGACCATGAGATTGGTGTTGACGGGTGTATTGATTTGTTTTTAGTGACGTGTTTTACATACTTTATTTACGTTGTTCCTGTACGTGTTTTACTTAGTTTACAAACTTATTTTAAGTCCAACCATGATGTTTTTTCCCTTGATTTAATTGAGTGGTTTTGTTGCCTAAACCTAACTGCGGACGTTGCCATAGTTTAGTTACATAGTGTACAAATGAAAATACGTACTCATGACACGCAGAACGTTCATGTAATGTCGTTGTATTTAACGACAATTTGACCAACGTCATCAACCAGCCAGAATTTACTGCACAACAGCTGTAAAGTCCACTCCACTGGGACACTAGCAGTATGTTGACATCATATCAGCAACATTATCAGCACAGTTTCAATGTCTGTATCTGTAGAATATGATATATATGAATATAAGATATATTTTTAAAATCAACACTTCCTGCTTTCCTTCCAAAATAAAAGCCGTTTTTTTTTCTGTGGACAGAATTCCTTCATTTGTTAACACAAGGCTTTTATTCTGAAATTTTTGCAGAACAGTGTTGTAGGAAATGCAGTGACTTGCACGGCTCCATGAATGAATAAAGTACGGGGTTTTAATAGTGGATTATTACTATTATCTACAAATGAACCTTCAATTAAACCTTTTCTGTCTAAAATAAATATAAATGACATTTATAATGAAATGAAATGGCAAATTATGAAAGGGATCACTGATCGTCATCGGGACTTCTTTGCCTGATTGAACAAAAAATCTAAATTCAAATGCAATTTTTTGGCATGAAAGCTGAAAACAAAACATCCAAAAGCATCAAATATTTAAAGATTTTTAGAGAGAGAGGTTCTCTTCATCTGCCTCCCTGTTTTATTTCAGTCTGTCAGTTCAAAGAAGCTTTATTGACGGGGATGTCAAATACTAGCATTATTGCAAATATATGATCTGTTTGTGTGCTGTATCTGCCTTTCTACTGCCTGTCTATCTCATTTATTTATTTATTTTTGTTTCCTCAGCCTCCTGCTATTAAAATCTCTTGTGATTTCTCAACGTCTGTCTCTTTATTTCTCAAATTTCCCCCCTCTCCTATCCCATCATTACTTCTCCCTCAACTTTTGTTTCATGTTTCCATCTTTTGCTTTCAGCCTGAGTTGTTTCATCGCTCACCATGTTTGCTGCCTCTTTCCCTCCACGTCTCTGCTTTAGTGTTTCTCCTCTCCTGCACGTCCTGAACTTAATGGAAAGACGTCATGCGTAGAGCGGGTGTGACTGGCTGCCAGTCCTGATTTCTTCTGAGTTCGTGTGACAGAGGGCAGATGAGCAGATGTGGGAAGAGAAGTGAAAACTTGTTTACTGCCTCACATGTCATCACATGCCAACTGTGAAACATCTTGACATGTTATGGATTCAAGTGAAAAAAATAATATCTGAAGTTACTGCTTATGTACACATTACAACTAGGCAACCAGGAAGTCACTTCACCCGGCCAAGAAGTAGTCAAACATAGTCATACAAATGAAGCAAACAAGACGCAATTAGTGATCTTTAGAGGTGCTGGTTGGCAGATTATGTTACCTTAGAACAGAACCCGTCTAGCTGTTTGCCCGTTTCAAGTCTTTATGCTAAACTAAGAGTGTGTTCCAATCCACGTACTTCCAGAAGTACACTTCAGTGTAGAGTACTTTGTGCACTCTGTACTAACTTGAGTAGTGCGTAAATTTCAGCGGGGTAGGGTCGTCTCAAATCGAATACTCTGCGGCGCACTGACTAGAAATGACGATTGCAACATTTGACCGCGGCTCGCTACACGCCAAAACATCTTCTGAAAAAAAATGAAATGTGTCCTCCTGTTGGCTGAAAATGCAGCGTTATGTTTACATATTGTATTGTTTTATTCTGTTATCTCCGTCTGTTTGAATAGTGATCGTGGCTCCGCCCCTTCCGCTACGTAGCCAAGATGGAGACGGTTGAGTGTGGAAAGCATCCAGCTTTCCACACTCAACCATCTGACCGTTTTGAGTACAACATCTGGGTACTTTGAGTGCACTGCATTTTGCCGTACTTCCCAGTGTGAACGCACTTATGCACTCAAAGTAGTAAGTGTAAGTACAGAAGTACGCGGATTGGAACACACTCTAAGATAACCGGATGCTGGTGGTAGCTTCATATTATATACTGTGCAGACATGCAACGTATCCTCATACAACGGTTCGTATGATAGCAAAATAGAAAAAGTTAATCCTCCATTTTTGTTCGTTTTCCTACGAATGTCCAACGCTCGTTACGTCTTTTCAAAATAAACTTCCGTCTTCACAGGAAACAACTTCCTTTTAGGTTTAGGCAAGAAAGCTACTTAGTTAGGTTTAGGAAAAGATCATTCATCCATTCATTCATTCAACCTTTATTTATACTCGAGAGATCATTGAGTTGCGACCCTCATTTACAACGGCATCAAGTCAATTAGAAAAACAAAGACTAGAATGGCACTTGGAGAGCGCAGACCTCCACCAAGGTGCGTGACTTTAAAAACAGATCACAGCTCACAGCTGGCAGAACCGTGAGGTGGTTGGCTTATTATTAACACAGCAGATGCCTCTCTCATTCAGTAGCCTCGTTATGTCTGTGTAATGTTACACTACGTTGTCTCTCATCCCGTCATCTACCGCTATTTTCTTTCTCCGCGGACGGCCAGCAGCTCCCGCACCTTGATGTCTCACCACACATCCACACACGTATCTCTCTGCTCTCAGAAGGAAGAAGGCAGGGTCACGCGTCATCAGTAACACTGTGCATGTGTTATATCCTGTGGTCTTAATGCTCAGGCTGATCGTATCCTTAAAAAAAATCCTGAATCTTGGCCTTGACGGAGGTAAAAAAGAAAACAAAACAGCGTTAGTCATTACGTTACACTACGTGGTTACGTTACAGTACGTGGTTACGTTACAGTACGTGGTTACGTTACACTACCTGGTTACGTTACACTACGTGGTTACGTTACAGTACGTGGTTACGTTACACTACCTGGTTACGTTACACTACCTGGTTACGTTACACTACCTGGTTACGTTACACTACGTGGTTACATTACACTATGTGGTTACGTTACGTTGTTGAATTATTATTAGAACACTAACCATGATGTTTTTATAACTTAAACCAAGTAGTTTTGTTGCTTAAATCTAACCAATCATTTCACAGCGTTAACCACGTGTCACTGTGCACTTCTGAGAGCGTGAAACATATTTATGCAGCGTATTGCAACGAGTAGTTGCATGGAAGCATATATGAAAAAGTTATTCTTCCTTTTATGTTCGTTTTCCTACGAATATCCAGCAACACGTGTCAATTTCTGCTAGTTACATGCATACAGTTGTTTCACAATAAACTTCTGTCTTCACAGGAAACAACTTCCTCAGGTTTAGTCAAGAAAGCTACTGAGTGAGGTTGCTTCCATTCCTCTGATTTCATGTGTTTTTTTATCTACCATCTTAAATCCTTAGTATTAACGGTACTGTGTAAATTTAAATATGCCTGGCTATGTGCCGTCCTTGTTTATCTTTTTTTTTTCCTGATAACCATGTGTTTAACTTCACAGGGCTATGAATTGTGGGTAATTCCCTTAATCAAAGTCTGCAGAAATGTGGACTTATGGTAAGTGTTCATAAAGGACTCAAAATGTCTGCGAGAGAGCCCTCAAGGACTTGCTGGTTTGACAGTGGGGCTAAACCCTCACGGACTTTGCGTGAACACACATTGGGATTGGGGCCATTACGTAAAAGTACACAACATTGGTGCTTTGCAAATGGAACAGAGGTGAGCTATTTGAGGCCCTTCACAATGCAATAACTATTGATGAGAAGCAAAGCAACACCTGCGAGAAAGGTTGGAAAGAGAGAAGATAAAAGATTGGGGGTGAAGGAGGAAGCAGAGAAGGAGGGTTCAGTTGGGAAATGGAAAAGTCTCTGAGACAGATGGCGAGGGGCTGCTGGGAGAATTCTCCCTCCCATTATGAAAACACCACAAAGCACGAAACTCCAGCTGTGAGCGGTGCCGAGCGTACCGCCGGCAGCCACCAAGAGGCAGCAGCCTGCCAACTAACGCTCTCCTAATGAATGGAGACGCTTGATTCAGAGGCACAGGGAATATAAATGGGAGCAGTATGGCCTCGTCTGCATTACACGCTCGTCTGCATTATTAAGCGGCCACGGTGAGTTTCTGTGCGATCCGTAGATTGGATAGATTCGGAGACTGATCACCAGTGACGGGTGGGAAATGGGAGGGAGTGGATTTCTAGAGATTTCTGCGGCGGCTTTTGTGGAAAATGAGGGAAGGGGAGGAGAGACAACAACGTGGAGAGTGACAGAAACAGAGTCATGCGGAAAAATGGAAAAATAACACAAGGGAAGAAATCATATAAGGCTGAAAAAGAAAGAAGGAGGAAAGGGTGGAAAATAAGATGTGAGTAAAGAGAATAGACACAAATACAAAACAGAAAAACAGAAATAAAAGAGAGTGAAGAAATAAAAGACAAATTCTCTCGCAGAGCCACGCATCTTGTTTGTCCAAATTTTCGATATCACAGCAGGTTCTCTACTTCTTTCCGACAATTACTGTTTACATGTCATTTCAATCTGGCCTCTCCTTTCCATGAAAACCAACTGGAGAAGACGGGTCAAGCTGTGATTGTGTGTGTGTGTGTGTGTGTGTGTGTGTGTGTGTGTGTGTGTGTGTGTGTTCATACAGTACAGCATGGGACCCATTTAGCAGTGAGAGGCAGGCAGCGTATTCAACAACCGAGCCAATTTTCAGATTCCAATTTCGGCTCAAATTAATCCAGGGAGCAGGAGAGTCTAATACAAAAACACTCAGATTCTGCTGGATTTTCGAGGATTAGCCTCTCTCCACCGGTGATTTGCTCTGGCGTTTCTACCTGAGTGGTGCTCGACCGGGAGAGCTGAAGTTACAGCGCTAATACTGGCAACAGCTGTCACTCAACATTAGACGGGAAACAGGTCTTTATCTTTAAAAAGAGGGTTTAATTTAAAGGTGCAATGTGTAACGGCTGGCCCAGCCTGGTCTCACAGTAATGTGTAAGTCATTTCACGTGCAATAACAACGCCTCTGTTGGTTTTGGCGTGTTATGTACAAGCCATGTAGGCAGTACTGACTGAAATGCACACACGTCTGCATGAATATGCAACACTCAGAGTGACATAGAATATAAAGACTGCTTATGGGGCCAACAAACACAGGACTTTCGTCCAGGAGACCGGTGTTCGTGTCCCAAAGAGATATTTTGAAGTTACGTAAGTGACGTGTTTTCTGTATTTATGTTACGTTGTTTATGTACGTAATTTACTAAGTTTATGTACTTGTTTTAATCCCAATGATGACGTTTTTCCTAAACCTACCTCAGTGTTTTTTGTTTCCTAAACATCCACGACCGTTTCACCTCTACTACTCAGTCATACTCTACTCTAAGTCATATATATAAAGGGCAAGAATACGCAAAATTTCACCAAACTGCGGAAACTCTGAGAGACAGTAAAAAAATAACAATGCTATCTTACGACCTTCACATGTGGCGTTGGACTATAGTTTACGTTCAGTTTTAGCAAGACCATAGTAGCAAGAAAACAGCCACAGCAAAAACGTATCATGACGCCTTTTGGAATGTTTTTCCAGTGCTAAAAGAAACGTCACAAGTTCAACATCAAACCTCATCACTTTAATCGCCAAGAGCTGTCTCCAGCAGTGGAAAACGACAGCAAAGTTACTCTTGTTTCTTTTTAGATCATGTCTCTGCTTTGCCGCAGAAGGTTTTTTATTTTGAAGTTACGTAAGTGACGTGTTTTCCGTACTTATGTTACGTTGTTTACGTACGTTTTTTACTTAGTTTATGTGCTTATTTTAAGCCCAAACCATGATGTTTTATATATATATATATATATACATAAACATGGAAAAATAAGGAATAGCAACATTGTTGTTATTCCTTATTTTCCTTATTCTCCGATGCCGAGGGACACTGACCAAGCGGCGGTTTTGACGAGTTGGGAGTGAGAATGTGTTGCAGTATTGGCCAGTTCATTAACAGATCGACATCAGAAGATCCTTAGAAAGATGGTTGGTATGGAAATTCAGAGTATCTTTCTCTCCCTGATGCAAGATGCTCTGACAGTGAGTCAGGAAGCGAGCGAGGCTTCCCACCCCAGACGCTGAGATCAGATCTGAGACCGCTCCAATTATAAAGGACACTTCAGGGTGTAGGGAGCCAGCCCTGGTGGATTTATCTCACAGCTGAAGCACACAATTTGATGAAGTGTTTTTTCTGCTTTTTGAGGGCTTGTTTGTGCCACAATTTGATTTGCATAAATTTCTTAAAGAATAAAAATACTGCATGGAAGTAAGTGAGGGTCTAAAAATGCATCTGTTCCTGAATTAATATCCATTTAGTAGCTGGTGAAGAAGATCAGACAACACATAGACTGCAGCAGCTTTCACCGAGATTTTCTCATTTTTATTCAAACAAAAACTTCAATTTGAAAGATAACGGTTGTGTTGTGCATGGTCCCTGTTAAATGAACTAATAAACTAAACTAAGACGCACTATGTAATTATAGTAATAAATCAGAAAGAACATTAACATGACACATCTTCATTTATCTAATGGGTCGGTTTATTCTGATATAACTGTTGTCTGGGTATTAAATAGGCGTTATCAGTCGCTATAAGCCCCATAGATGTGGTTCAATAGGAGCCTACTACACCAACTAGTAGGTTTTTATCATCTATTCATATGGTAGATCACAGAAAGAGGGTATAAAAGAACACAACAGCGACCTTTACTACAGAGGTGGTAGTAAATATGACAGGAAGGGTGGAGGTCGGGGACGAAAAACACTGGGTTTTTACCAGAGTTCGCATCATGTGTGAAATCAACAGCGTATAAATATCTTTATATTGGTAGTTATTTTAACCCAAAGCACAATGTTTTCCCTTAACTTAACAACATGTTTTTTTTGCCTAATCCTAAAGAAGTTGTAGTTTCATTGCCTAATCCTAAAGAAGTTGTAGTTTCATTGCCTAAACCTAAAGAAGTTGTATTTTTGTTGCCTAAACCTAAAGAAGTTGTAGTTTTTGTTTCATAAACCTTAAAAAGTTGTCGTTTTCGTTGCCTAAACCTAAAGAAATTGTAGTTTTATTTCCTAAACCTAAATAAGTTGTATTTTTGTTGCCTAAACCTAAAGAAGTTGTAGTTTTTGTTTCATAAACCTTAAAAAGTTGTCGTTTTCGTTGCCTAAACCTAAAGAAATTGTAGTTTTATTTCCTAAACCTGAAGAAGTTGTTGTTTTGTTGCCTAAACCTAAAGAAGCCTTTGTTTGTTTTCAAAACGTAACATTTCACTCAGTTTTACGTTCACTTTTATAATGTAGTAGGTGTTCTATTGACCCACATTTATGGTGCTTATGGAGACTGATAACGCCTATTTAATGGCCTGATAACAGCTGAATCTGGTGTGCATTTGTATTCTGATTGGTCTGCAAATGTAAATAGCAGCAGAATAAAAAGCCACATGTAAATGCATGCACTGCTAGGTTGATCTATATTTGCAAAGCTAAGTTTGAGGTGGCGGTGCGGGGCACTTTCTAAGGCACTACTTTTGTGTGAACAAAATGAAGCACAGAGACATGACTACATACAGTAGAACCAGCAGTGATATGAACATGCATGAGCACACACATGCAAACAAGCTGGCAGGTGGTGGAGTCGGTGAGGCATGAAGACACACACACACACACGCACACACCTAGACATCCCTCTCCTCTTTCACACCAGCACACACAAAGCTTCCCTCTCCTCACCATCCCTCCAGATCACTTTGCATCCTCTGCTCCCCTAATCGCTCTCGACATTTTTTCATTTTCCCCTCAGGCACATGCTCCGCTCCAGCCCCCGCGGATGCCAACGTCATCCTCGGACATCCCAGCTATTCGGCTGTTAATGCTCTGCAGTTTGCTCACGTTCCCGTTGCTGGGGAGACGATGCATCTGGCCTGGCCGGCCGCGCGCCTGTGGGAGATGGTTTCTGAGGATCGGCCTGGGATGACTAATGGAGTTTAGGGTCAGGCAGGTCCGTAGCCACCCGGCCTGCTGTCCACCCTGCTGGGAGACACTCTATTAAGTAGTCGCCCTGTCTCCTCAGTAGAAGAAATCTTTTTCAAGGGGCCAAAATAATGTTATAGAAAAAACAATATGCTGTTGCCTGTGGGAGGCAATAAGGTTTATTGCCCCCATATCTCACAATAATACACTGTGTCTGAGAGGTTTATATCAATACCAACACAAAATGATTGAAATACTGCACAACCTCAACTCTCTTTTGGATCAGACACTCTTAATGGACTCTTCCAGGGGTTTTACATATTTTAAGCAACCCGGTTTGAAGGATAGATGGCACGCAAAGACTGGGGTTTGCATCCCGTGTGAATCCAACAACATGTTCACTTTTCAAACATAGTTATTCTAATCCCAAACTCCATGTTTTCCTAAAGCTAACTATGTGGTGTTGTTGCCTAAATCTAATCAAGCTGTTTTGCTTGTATTCAGTTTTACAATGTGTTAGAGCAGGGGTCAGCAAACCTTTACTATCAAAAGAGCCATTTTATCTGTCTGGAGCCGCAAAACATTTGAGCATTGTGATGAAGGTAACACAGTTTATAGTCTAAGTATATAGTATATAAGTCTAATTCACTGAGGAACAAAGTGCAAATGTACTACGGAGTATTAGGGACACATTGAGGGGAACAAATCTAAGATTTCCAGAATAAAGTCATAAGTTTACGAGAATAAAGTCATAATATTACGAGAAAAAAGTCCCGACGTTTACGAAAATAAAGTCATAGTTTACAAAAAAAATTGTAATATGAGAAAAAAAGTCGTAATATTACGAGAATAAAGTCATATGTTTATGAGAAAATAAGTTCTAATAAAATATATTTTTTTTCCTCAATGTGGCCCTAATACTCTTTCGTACCGTCGTACCATAGGCCTACAACAATGATAAATAAAATTGAGAATGTAAACCAAAAAACAGTTATTCATTTCCACAGGGAGCCACTGGAGAGCGGATAAAGAGCCGCAGGTTGCTGACCTCTGACCCCTGTGTTAGAACGTCTTGTTTTTTTTAGTTTTGCTTTCACCCTTGCAACAGGTGCAGTTTTGCCCATCTGAGGCATTACAATGAGATTACAACTGCCCATTAAATCAGCTGATAACAGTTGAATTGGGTCGACAATTTATATTTCCCACCATTACATGAAGAACTGAAAGGTAAACCCACATCGTTTCTAGTGAGCAGACATCAAAGTAAAAAAAAATAAATAAATAAGATCCAACTCCAATGCAGTTTTTTTTATTTTAAATTCTATGGATCTATGTTTTGTCAAATCGTTCCTTCTTTAGGATAAAAAGCCAGTGAGATTTATATTGATTTATTTTCCCAGACTTTAACATGGGACACCATTTCCTGTTTCCCACTGACAGTGAATGCCATAACCTTAAACCAAGTGGTGATAATTGTAATGACCACGAATGTCCCCTTAACCCTGATGAAGCAGTCACCAAACCAAATTGTTTTTGTTCCAAAAACCCAACCAAACCGTAAGAAACAGAAAGAGCAATGTCTTCTTGTAGATAGCGGTGACAGATCAGAAAACATCTATGTGTTCTGGAGGACCAACAACGTTTTTTTTGTGGTTTCATTTGGAGGACACTTTGATTAACCAATAACCTCAATCAACTGTCCTCTCTCCATGACTGCTTAGCTGCGACCAAAGACTGGATGTCTCTCAACACTTAAACCCTGATAAAACAGACATTCTTTTAATAGGACCAGAACAATTCATCTGTTTATTGGCCCATTACATTCAAATATCAGTCCTACTGCTAAGAATCTTGGTATCATCTTTGACCGGTATATGACTTTTGACCATCATGTCACTAAACTTGTCCAGTCCTGTTTCCTCCAGCTAGGAAACATTGCAAAAATCCGATGCATCTTGTCTTCCACGGATCGTGAGCTATTAATTCACACACTTTCATATTCTTCCGTCTAGACTATTGTAATTTCCTCTACACCTGCCTCAGACAATCTGCTTTAAATGGCCTTCAGGTGGTTCAAAATGCAGCGCCCAGGTTATTAATCAGAACTAGCCGTCGGTCTCACATCACCCTCTGTTCTGGCATCCCTCCATTGGCTTCCTGTAAAATCCAGTACCAACTTTAAGATCTTGCTAATTACATATAAGGCGTTGCATGACTCTCGCCCCCCAGTTACATTTCTGATCTTCTTGTTCCATATTCTACCTGTCGAACACTTCGATTTGACGTTTCATTTGTGTGTGAAGCACTTTGTAACGGTGTGTTTTACTTACTTACTGACTTACTATCATGAATATCTTTTCAGTAAATGTGTTTATGAGTATTTACCAGAAAACATTGTACAGTGAAGCATCCGTCAAATGAGCATACATAATCCAAAATGCAAAAATTTAAAAATGAAATAGTGTAAAGACAAGAATGTTTGTAACTAGTTGAAATAAGCTGGACTGAAAAATCACAAAGTATAATTTATCAATTGGGCCTAAACCGACAAACAAAAACATTATGAACTGATCTGAAGTCAAATTCCCACAATTGTAGCAGCCATTGATTTCCATTTGTTCCTGTATGGTATGAACATTAATTAGCGGACTTGAAAGCTACTTGAGTTTGTGTGATACAACAATTAAAGTGCAGACTGATTTGCATTACCAACCAGCCAATGTAGGTTTGACAAAAATCAATGCAGACTCTTAATTGATGAGTCGGCTAACGTATTTATATGTGGACATTAATGGAAAACCTTTTGTTACTGTTCTAATTAGTCAGCAGTTTGTGTAGAGGAAAATAAATACTCCTTGGCACCTCTGAAAGCTATATCATAGTCTTCTCCGTGAGTCATGATGCAGCTTTTCATTTGGTCCTGAAGCTCATTGATCTTTTCTGTCCTCCACTTCAGTCGGTTTCTTTTGATATTTAGCCTTTGAATAGCAACAGATGGGAAAAGTTCCCATGGAGAGTTTATGAAAGCAGACTTTGAATTAAACTTTCATTCCTCTAATTATCCTGTTGACTAATTATTTGTGGCTGCTTGTAACAGTAGAAAACTGTGGAGAATTACTTTAACAAAGTATGCATGACTTGCTGTTAAAAGTGTAGTTTGTAAGATCTGCTCCAAACCAGGCGGCAACGGGAGACAGACCTTCAGTTAGCGGTTAGCTGTAGCAACTCATATTTAGCCAGTGCCGTTACACAGGTTAGACCCAACGCTCCACCAGCCCGCTCTGACTCCCGACGCCGCTGAATGAATGCTCATTTAGGGTGTCTAGTGGGCAGGGTCTGAAATTACAGAAGCTTGTGTTCAAAAATAGTTGAAGAACTGCATCCTTCATTGTCTGCATTTCAAGACCAAATACCGGCTGAGATGTGAGGTACTGATAACGATCACATATCTCTAACATTACAAGCAACTAACAGAGTCAAAGGTCAGAGCCGTTGAGAGCTGATGTAATTCCAGTGAATGATGAATGATGTATAAACAATGTACCGGGAAGATAACACAAACTGAAGCAAGAGTTAAAGCAGTAAAATGTGTTCTTCCTCAAAGCCAGCTAATTCACATTGATTGGGCTCGGGGCTACTAATCGTCACACTACACCACTTCGCCGTAGAGCTCTGCTGCCGTTGCACATTTCAAGTTGCTGTGCAATTTGTTACCGTGTTGAGGACGTTTTTATGATACTCACAGTCATTTTCGCTGAGCTGCTCCTCACTTAGCTCCTGCTGGAGTGCATTTGAGTCTGCATGAGATACATTTCTGTTGGCACCACTGTGGTAAAAGTTTTTTTTTTTTTTTTCTTTCATTCTATAAGCCACTCAGCTATTTGGATTCATGGCCCATAATGCACTGGGCTTTTTTACAGGGTTGAAACTGGGAGACTGGAGCAGTTTGTATGCTGACATCAAGCTCTTGTTAGCATGAATACAGATGTGATTAGAGCACAGGTAATGAATCGGTTTAATTACCGATTTAGAGTTTATTACATACAGTTAACGGGAAAAAAAAGAACTTCAAATATATGACATAAACTGATTATTATTATTGATTATTTTTGATATTTTTATGAAGGCATATGAGGCAAAAGAAACAAAGGATATTGGAAATAGGAAAATATTTAATGTTGAGGAAATTCATATTGATGCTGAACACACATTGTTCCATTATTTATTAAATTATACAATATACAATGATGAGCTATTATGCCTTGTTTTAAATCAGATGCTTTATTTTCATTTGGGCTTCTTCCCACTATACAGTATACCAACCCGGTATCACGCCAGAGCGTGTAATAGACCCGCCTGTCCACCAGAGGATAGCGTGTCAGTGTCACGTTTTTCCTCGCAGAGATGTGAATATTATGCATCTGTATTAACGTGCAGTACCAGCAGGGGGCAACAAAGCCGCTGATTTAGGTTTAGGCAACAAAACCATTTAGTTAGGTTAAAATAAGTATGTAGACTAAGTAAAACACGTACAGAGACAACGCAACGTCATCATTTGATAAATTTACATGTTTAAAATGTTATGTTTATTTCTGAGCAGCTGGTCTTGTACAGTTGGAGGAGTATAAATGCCAATAGAAAACTGAGAAAAAATAGTTAAGACTGGGCAATTTTCAACCACTTCCATGCAAATCTGAATACAGATATTGCAACACGTTCTCACTCCCAACTGGTCAAATACGGCAGCTTGGCGAGAGCCCCAAACGCTTCAAACCATGACGCTCTAGGTACCCCTCTAGCGTCAGAAACGGCGTGTCAGTTTGGTCAGTTTCCTCTCGTTACATGCATACAGTCTATTTTAAAAAATAAACTTCCAACGTAGGTTTACTTATCCAACAAAAGAAGAAGAAGAAGAAGAAGAAGACCCGATCAGGGACTGAGATCAGCTGTCCACTAATCTCTGGGCGAGAGACATAGACAGAGACTGAGAGCAGGGAGAGAGTGAAGCCGCCTGTCTGCTGCTCGTCTCGCCTCGCTGCTGTTACCATGACAACGGGCCGAACCCAGGAGCGGAGCGCTTGAGATTCTCCTCGTCTTCCTCCTCTCTCTCTCTCTTCCCCTTCAATCTGTCTCTCCCCTTGACCCACTCTCCCTTCTCACCCCCTGCTAAGCTCTCTCTCTCTCTCTCTCTCTCTCTCTCTGTCTCTCTCTCTAACTCCCCCTCGTTTTCACCATTTCTTTTTGTCAACCCTCCCATATTCTCTCCCTCCCATCACTCCATCCCTCTTCTTAACACCACAACCCAGTCGTCAGAATTTTTTTTTGCCATTGTACGCTTCTGCAAACCACGGGGATACGTTGAATGTTGATGTTTTCTGAACCAAAAAGACGTTTCATAAATCAGGCTGGACTCATACAAGCTATACCGACAAAAAGTAATGTGCAGTAATTTTGTATATCCCACCATTGGTGTGTAATCCATGTAATCAGGAATCAGGAAACATAAAGAGCGGCAAACAACACATAGTGAGGAAGTCGGGGTGGATGGATGAGTCAAAAAATACTGTACTTTCGCCCAGGAGACCGACGTTCATGTCCCGTGTGAAACCCGAAGTCAGTGTTGATTTATATGTTGTGTAACTTGCGTACCTAAGTAAGGCCACTCCTGGAGTTATTTTAAGCGCCACGATCTTTTCCTAAACCTAAAACTAAGTAGTTTTGTTGCCTAATCTTAACTAAGTCGATCTTTTCCTAAACCAAACTAAGTAGCTTCATTGGCTAAACCTAAGGAAGATGTTTCCTGTGCTGGATATTTGGAAAATGAACATAAAAGGAGGAATAACTTTTTGGTATACACTTTCTTGCAACTACTCGTTTCAATATGTTGCATAAACACGTTTCATATCAGCCTCGTATCACGCTCTCAGAAGTGCACACGTGGTTAACGTTGTGAAACGATTGGTTAGATTTAGGCAACAAAACTACTTGTGACGAATCAGGGAAGGACATGTCATGACTGATAAGACCCAATCAAGAAGCGAACGTGGGCGTCTGCGTCATCGTTTCCCAAAGGTCTCTGTTTCTGCCCGTCCAGACTACATCGCAACCCCGTAGTTTTAAAACAGAAACGGGGTCAACAGCGCCGGAGGAGTGTGGCCGGCAGGCATAAACGTAGCAAAAGTTATGAAGAGGTTTGCCCTATTCATCTTCTGTTGGAGGTGAATGATTTGCTCAGGTGTTGTGGGCTGTGAGGTGATGCCGGACTAACAAGTGACTGGTAAAAAGGGGACTTTATGCAACATTCCCCTGGTGTCTCCAAACAATTGACTGCAGTAGAGGGTCAGGATGTTTAGTCTTTACCTGCTGTGGATAAATGTCAGGCGCAGTGGAAACACAGGTCGTGGTCGTGGTTAAAGCAAAAGTAGGAAACGAGATGCTCACAGCACAGCTGCCTCCTGTGTCGAAGTTACACGCTTTGTTTGGCCGCTTGAACGTTGTTTCTCTTGTGAGGACAGTCTCGAACTTAATGGTAATGGTGAGAAGAAATGAGATAAACTTTCACTCTCTGATTCCTGTCTCTTCTTCTTTCTCCCTCCTTCCCTTCTTCCCTCTCTCCTCCCCTCATTATAATCCCTTCCCTGCTCCCTCTCTCCCTCTTATCCTCCTCTCTGGTCCTCACAGCCCATATGTCCACCTCTACTCGCTGTCAAACCTCCCTCCTTCCTCTTCCTCTTCCCCCCCTCACACACAGGTTTCCTATCGACTGTCCCTCCAGCGCTTCACAAATTAAAGCATATTTCATCCACAGAGGAATCTACAATGACCCAATAAACTGCAGGGCTTCCCCAGCTCTTCTACCTACCGCTTACAGAGTGTGTTTATCTGCGGGTGTGTGTGTGTCAGAATATATCACAACAGCAAGCCTCTAGGTTATACAAGTTCTCATTCCAACACAAATAAGGCAATACTTGAAAACAAGGAACTGTTTTTTTTGTGTCCTATGCATCCTTTTATTTTCCTTCTCTTGTTTGCTCCCTCTCCTTTCCTACATTGTCTCTCTTGGTCTCTCCATCCTCTCTCTCTCTCTTTGCCTGAGGAGGTAGATATAGCAGCTTCCCACAGGGTTTACTCTGACTGCTCCTCTGACACATTCACCTCCTCTTTGCTCCTTTAACGCGCTTCCCGTTGAGCTTTCTTCCCTTTTTCGCTGCGTCTTCCTTTTCTCTTTCTCCTACATTTCGGCTTAATTAGACATTTTACTTCTTCCCTCTTCTCTCCTCCTTTTCATACTCCCCTTATCTTCCCACCTCCCTCCGAGACACTAAAGTACCTTTTTACTCTCTCATCTTTGAAGTTTCTAGTATAAGTCAAAAGAAACTGGGCTTGCTGTGTGGTTTTGAAATGTTTCGTCACTTGTATCAGAGGTTTCTTTTCCACTGGAGGTTTCTGAAGTTGAACCTCGGAGGGTGATTCACTCCGTGATATCACTATATTGTGTTTGTTTTACTGCTCCGAGATTATGTGCCCGCACTCCTTTTGAAATTCTTTATGATCTACATAATCAAGAGTAGCATTACCACCAACGGCGTGTGTTTGGTTTCAGATGGTTTCCATGCTTTCCATCAGGACAATTTAGCTGTAAAAAACAAACGAAACACAGAACCAAAAAACATTCAGAGGAAATTGAGCAGTCTTCCTCACAGGTTGCAAATGGCAACAACCTCCATTAAGGGCAGCCAGTAGTGTGGACTAAAAGGTCAGCTAAGCACTTGGTAATACCTGAAACTGAGTCAGATTAGCCCATCAACTTAAAACTACTGTAGCAGCCTGGTCTCAACAAATGGCAAATGAATGATACGGTAATTTGTAAGTTATTTTGCATGCAATCTCAACGCGTTCTTGCTCTCGGCGTGCCATTTCACACCATGTAGTCTGTACTAACTGCAATGCAGCCCGTTCTCATTCCCAGGGTGTCAAATATCTAGGCTTTGTCACAGCCTTCGGCGTTAGATACCGCTGCACAAGGCACCCTTTAGCACCAGTATGGGACACACTTTAACTACCATGTAAACCCATCCGCGGCAACAGTAAATGCTCAGAGAAGGTGCACCGGGAATGTGGTGACGTAGTATAAAGAGCAAAATACACACTACGGGACGTGGATGGGTCCAACAAACACAAGGCTTACATCCAGGAGACCGCTGTTCATGTACCGTGCGTTAAGTTTCACTTTCACGTTACAATCAGCTGTTCGTTCATGTCCCGTGTTCACAACGTTCAGTTTCATTTTCACTTTACCTACCTAGTAGTTTTAAACCCAACCATGTAGTTCTTTCCTAAACCTAACTATAGTGGTTTTGTTGCCTAAACCTAAAGTGACGAGTCGGGATGAGAACGTGTTGGAAAATGCTACGCTCAGAGCTAGTGATGTAGAATAAAAAATGAGAGAGACTGCTCACGGTGGATGGGTCCAACAAACACAGGACTTTCAACCAGGAAACCGGTGTTTGTGCCCCAAAGTGTTGTTGAGTTGTTGTGTTTGTGACATGTTTTCCGTACTTATGATACGTTGTTTACGTACTTATTTTACTTAGATAACATACTTAAAGCCCATTATACCACTGCTAAATGGGCAAAAATATACCCTGACAGAAGATGCAATTATTCTCCTGCTGACCATTTACATATGTTCTGGACATATCCGAGACTAACACACTTTTGTTTCAAGGTTTTTAAAACCCTTGAGCAGGCCTCTAGCATAAATATAGAGCCTATAACACTTTGAAGGATCTTCACTACACCTTTCCTACAATCCTCTCTATTTCTCTATTCTTTTCTGTTTTTATTTCATGTTACGGACGATGTGTTACATTATACATTTGTTAAGATGACTTATTTTAAAGCCAAACACGATGCTTTTTCCTAAACATAACTAAGTGATTTTGTTGCCGAAATATAACCACGACCGTTTCACGGTAACAACTTGATGTGAAATGACATGCAAAGAGTCTGAAATGCGTTATCATGATGTCCTTAAAATGTTATTTATACGCCTTCCCATGAGATCAGGCTGGTTAAAGCTAGAACTCTCTTGTCCTCACTTCTTTTTCAGAAAGGTCTGCCTCTTCGTCCATATGCTTGTTCTCTTTTTCTGTCGTCTTATTTGTGGCAATTCTTACTTTCTGGCTTTCGGCATGACTGGTTACTGGAGCTAATGTCACCGCAGCCTTTCATTGTAGAAGAAAGGCTGAGAAGAAGAAAAGAAGAGGGTGGTTTCACTCAGTCAACCTTTTCCAGTCTAATCTGTCAGTCAGCCAGTTATACTCCTTTTAGACCTGTGAGTGGATCAACACACACTCCACACTTTGCCAGGGGCCAGTCCACCAGGACTCCCTATTCTGGGAGTGCGAAGTGGCTCGATTCAAGTTTGGCCTCTTCTTAAGAGTCTTCACATTTCTCTCCCGGCCCCTCACCTTGCCTCAGGAAGTTTCAGAATGAGCTGCATGATGTGGATCGGAGAAGGATGTCCTTTTTGCCTATGTTGCTTAGTTTGCTGCCACCACAATCCAGAGCCAGATAAGTGGAAATAGTTGGATGAATGGATATTATAGGGTCACCCTACACTACTACAAAATCATTATAATCAAAAGGTCTATCTCTCTCAGCTCTGAAGAAATGCTCTTTCTTATTCTGCATTAAAAGTGCTATTAGAATGAAGGCTGCATTCAAATACTCAGCCATACGATCCGCTCTTCTCAAGATGCACAGCGATGTAATTTCAGAATGAGTTGTTGCATACAAGCTTTCATAAAGTGACCAAATGATAAAAAAATAAATCCTTCACCAGCGCTCCATCTGCCAAGTCGAATCTTCAGAATAATCATTGCAGAGGTCACTTTAGAGTGTCAGTAGGCAGTATATATCTTTGGCATCATTGGGCAAAAATCCCATAATAACCTTTCAGCATATTGTAATTCAAGTGTTCTGGGAGAAAACTAAACTTCTGCTCCTCCTCACGGCTCTGTTTTCAGGCTTTAAATAAATCTAACCCGTGACGGGAGACTATGGCCAATCACAGGTCATATCAGAGAGAGAGCGTTCCTATTGGCTGTGCTCTGATTATGTGACCGGCGTTTGGCGTTCCTTCAAGATATCTCAACATAGCTGCCAGGTCACAAACTTTCTCATTTTACAGCTAGACCGTGCTACAAGATGATTCTGAAAACATTTTTAGGAGAGAAATAGGCATTAACGTAACATAATATTGATTCATATTTGATCAGCGCTGCCTAGTTTAACCGTTTGGTCGGAGTTCAGAGTGACTGACAGCCGGCTCTCATAGACGGCAGATGGATAGCAGACCTCAGATCAGCTCTTACTGCTTGTCCTCCTCCGATCTGTGAAATCTTCCAGATGTCGTTACGAGCACAGGAGAGCACCGGAGGACACAGAGGAACATGATTTTTTTTCCGGTTACCTGTCTCATGTACTACTGTCATGATATAACGACCGCTTTATAAAAATAACTTTTTTTAATCATATTTGCTCCAATCTCGCCTACTTCAGCTTTAAGGGAAACTGTCCTCAACCGAAAAACAACAGCGTATATGAATAATGACGGTCATAAATGTTGTTTTGGAACACAACGAGAAGAACCTGTTCTGTTGTTTAGGTGTTAGGACTTGTTGCTTTAAAGCAGTGTTTACAAAACTTTTTGTGTGCCACACACACCATCATGTGTGTATGCGTGGTCAAAAGCTTGCTGCTTTGTGCGCTGCGTGATTCATGCGTCGGGTGTTCACACCAGCTGCGTTTCTGCTGCGGCTGCCAGCCCTTTGTAGTTTGCCTTTCATAATGGCCATTTCATTTCATTATAAATGTCATTTATATTCATTTTACACAGAGAAAGAAATGTGTGGTAATTTGTAAATAATAGTAATAGTCCTAAAAAGGTGATAGGGTAGCACATCCCAGATTTCAAAATCAAGGAGAACAAAACACTAACATCTAACTTGTTTAACTGGCTCACAGCACAATAGACAAATGCTTACGCATTTCGGCACGGAGCATTCTTCAATACTTATAATCCACCATTAAAACCCCGTACGTTATTCATTCATGGAGCCGTGCAAGTTACTGCATGTTCTACAGCACTGTCTTGCACATATTTCAGAATAAAAGCCTTGTGTTAACAAATGAAGAAATTCTGTCAACAGAAAAAGGACGCTTGAGGGCTTTTATTTTGAAGTGTTGATTTAAAAATAAATCTTTACTTTTCTTCATGTCCGTGACATATTGTGCAGATACAGACACTGAAACTGTAGTAATGTAGCTGATATGATGTCAATACAGTCAATAGATCACTTTCACTGTATGTTGTTGCTGTGAACCGTGCGGCTCGCGTTAAAAATAAGCGAGACCTCAAATCTCTAGAAGAGATGCAGCCGCCACGCGCTGCTCATGCGCTGCAGTCTGGGCAAGCCGTTAGACTTATTTTCCTGCCAAACACGATAGAAATTACTGTCATGTGTAATAATAGAGAGAAATATATTATCATAATTCTCCAGCACCTGAAAGACATATAATTAGGGAATTCATTTCTTTGCTCTCTCCCTATATTTCTGTCACACACACACACACACACACACACACACACACACACACACACACACACACACACACACACACACACACACGCACGCACACACGCTCTAGTACTTTGCTCATGGGGTAATGTAGGAATAATGTAGGGACCCAGCAAATTGGCTGGTGGCCAGTGACCACATGAACTCAGTAACATGATCCTTGATCCATGGACTCAGCTCAGCTGCCATTGGCTACTGTAGCATTTGCACCTACTTGTGAAATTCACCCAGGACAAAACCAGAGGAATCTCTTTGTTCTTTCTGCTCTTTCTTCACCTTCTCACCGAAGCTGACCTGCTTGAGGTGAGCTGCTGCTCTCCCCACCTAAGCTCTCCAGACCAGAAGCTGTAGAAGCAGCTCTGCTCTGATATACGTATGGCCTGTTAGGAAACAGCCATTGGAACACAAGGATCTTCTCAGGCAGAAGACGCGGGAGCCTGCTTTCTTACCTACTAACTTCAAGCAACAACCGCAAGGAAGTTAGCACCAAGCTAACCAATCTGCACAACTTGATTGGAGCACAGCAAAGACGACATCTTTGACTTGGAACCACAACTTCAACACATGGAATTACAAACCCTTTTCTTCCATGGATCGGTAACGTACTGGGCTTACCTTAGCATTAGTAATTACACATGGCTGAGCAAGACTGTTCAACTTTGATTTCTAGAATGTACTTGTACTGATATGATTAATGTTATTCATTGAGTTTGATTGTTGTGAATTTATCTGTAGTTATAATATTCGGGTACGTGGCTTCGCCACATCTGATGTGTTTAGTTTATGCTTCACATAGACAAGGTCTTGCATGCAAACTAACCATCTTTTCTAACCCACTGCATTATCTGACTCACATAAAGATCACATACAGAACCTGTGAAGTAGTTATAAACATACACACATTCAGTTAACCTCAAACCCCACATCACCCCCCTCTCTGTCCTTCCTGAGCACATGTGTTCCGAAGAACAAAGAGGCCATGTGGTGACATGTTGGCGGCCATCTTTGATCCTGCCATCTTTGTAGTTTTACAGTGCTCACCCCTTTGGTCTGTAGGCAGACATCTTGAGACAAGAAGCCATCTCGTCTCTCTCCCTCTCTCTTTCTCTCTCTGGTCCCTGATTCCAGGGTAGTGCCCTGTTTATAATGAATGTTTATTGATAATCTTTATTAATATTAATAATTATATTTTTATTTATTTATTTGCTCATAACCAAACCTGTTACTGCCAAATCCCTACAATAAACAGACGTGGCCTAGGCGACAATGCAGCGGAGTGAGTGGGCCGAGACAAGAGAAGACAAGCAGCATGTCCATAGTCATTATCAACACAGCAGCGTTACTATAGCCTGCCTAGTATATAACTAAACTGATACACCCCTCTGCAATATCACTGAAATATCAAATGATTTAAATTGTACCATCTTACAATAATTGTATTATTTTAACCCTTTAATGTCCTCATGAAGACAAAAGCAATGGAATGATTCTCTCTTTGTATTTTTCATGTCGTTCGGACAATAATACCAACAATCAATGTTTTTTTATATTAATATAGGCCTCTACCAAACGGTTGAGATGTCGCTTCATGGCTAAAGTAAAACACAAACCATGCACTGTTATTATGTTACCAATGTGTTTGTATACCAACATATAGTCAATTTGTTTCCATGGAAATACAGTAGTAGCATTACCAGTACTAGTTATTATTTCTATGTATTTATTCTACATATTTACCATATTTATAAAAAGATAAAAAACATCTCACAAATGATCTGAAATCATACTGACATGATGGTTTAATCAAAAACATGATGGAATAAAATTAAATGTATGATCTAAAAAAAAAAAGTATGTGTTTGTATTTTTTTTCATAAAAATTTTGATTTTATTATTTTAACATTTCTACTTTTACCTCTAAAAGAAAATTAAACCATTTGGTAGAGCACATTTTTAGACAGTATAAAAAGTCATACATATTAATTAAATCAATTATTTCAGCTATATATATATATATATATATATATATATATATATATATATATATATATATATACATACTATACTATATACTATACTTTACTCAGTAGCAGCACAGTCGTGGTGCTCTCATATGGACTTGGATGGTTTTATAATTGTTATAAACTGACCGAGCCTCGGTCCACAACATGTTTCATCCTGAGCCTGGGTAAAACAGGGATATTATTGTTATTAAACTGTGAGCAAAAGACTCTCCACTGCTCTCCCCTACCCCCTAAAAATGCTGACAATAAAAGCAGACTTCTAAGAGAAACACAAAACCATTCCCTTTCCTGTCTCTTCTTCATTAATAACAAGGTAGTAATTTGATTAATTGGTAATATGAAGCAGCTATAATCAATGTTATTATAAGAAGAAGCTGCCCCCACATGGCCAAAAAACAATCAGTTATAACAGGTTTAAAGATATTGATTAATGGAGTATTAAATTGTGTAGAAATCTGTTCATGTACTTTTTCTGTGACACTGAAAAAATAAAAAAAAACAACAACCTGTAATGATTGAGTCATCTTCATTTTATTTAAATTGACACAGGCTTGTTAAAGAGTCATGTTTATCATGGTTATCAACATTTTGAAAAGAATAGCAGACTATCATATTTGGCACCTTATAGTTTTTCAATACAATCACTGTATAATAGCATGCAAAATCTGTTACGTTTACATATGGGGAAATTTGTAAAAAAAAATATAGATATCTTCTTTTTTTTTTACCAGAACAACAGTTTGACAGTAACAATGTGTAGTTTGTCATCGAAGAACAATTATTGTTTGTCTTAAAGGGCTTTACAAATAACAGTCAAACGTTTAATCAATTGTAAATGTGTCAATTGCAAATTTAGAGTAACTCAACAATTTTCTTAATGCAGGTGAAATTCCTGTTAAATGATATTTCACAGTATAACACACCCTGATCATCCCACTCAGGGTCTGGGAATACCGGTAGTTGTTACAATCCAATTCATGTATTCACAGACGTCCATGAATCCAGCTGCTTCAACACAGGCATGGGTAACATCACCGATGTTTACATTGACACCGTAAATCCTGCCATTGAACACCACTCCTCCACCAGAGTCACCCTGTGAGAGAGATGAATATATTGTTTGTTATAAACTTTTATTTTCTTTTACTGAAATACTCATTTATATTAAAGTAGTAAAACGTGTAATGACTTGTAGAAAAGATTGAAAGCTAGAAGCAATGCCAACTCACTGGACTTAAATCCACTCCAGGACTTTGGAAACATTGCCTGTGTTGATACCCGTAGTACGCGTAGTCCACTGGGTAGTTCGTCTGCAAACAGTTTAAGTGCCGCTGACAGTCGACAACCATGATGTTTGCACATTGGAGAACAGGTGCTCTACCAGGTTCTAGATGAAAATAGAAAAAAAGTGTTTCTTTACTAGAAAATCAAGAAGCTTCATCTTTACCTACTTAACTTGTACACAGAAAATTATTCCACCAAGATTTTTTAAGCATCAAACATCATCTTTAAATTAGGTTATTTATCTGATTTATTAAAAGCAGATAAATGTGTTAATTGGTTCAAAAAGAGTGTTCTGAAAACGGTGTTTGGGTAGAATTATGTTTTATTTTGTATATACAGAAATATAATTAAGAAGCTGCAAACATTTAAGACTAAATTAATATATATTTAATGTAAATATGTGTCAGTAGTGTTACTGAACGAATACTAACTGTGATAATTGTTAGCATAAAATAACAATAATAATAATAAAAGATTTTCTCACGTCTTTCATTATTAGGGCCCATAGTCATGGATGCACGACCTGCAGTCTCAACTGTATCACCTCTGAAATACAAGAAAAAGAACACAAAGAAACAGTTTTCCTCAGAGTTCCTGAAGAGTTGAGCTTTCAGACTTATTAAAGGGGGAAGATCACAACTCACATCTTGAGAGGATTGGGAGGGCCACAGATAGGAAGTGGAACAGGTTGAATCGGAGTAGTGTTAGGTAGCTCCAGCAGCATGATGTCATGGGGCCTGTTCTGGGGGTCGGTATAGATGTGATGTTGTTGGATATCCTCCAGTGTCCTTTGACCTCCTGGATGGATACCTAAAACTGCTTTCATAATCCTACAAATAAGTAAAGGTTAAAGAGGATCATCACTGAATTACTGTAAATACATCACACACATCATATTTGAATAGGTCAGTACCTACTGAACATGAACATAATCAATGCTATCTTCTTTATGGGAATGCTATAGTTCATCACACCATTACTGACTGCTGCTTCAGGACTTCATGACATTTAGCAAATGTACGAGTGACAGTTTCATTTAAAGGTATAATATGTAAAAGTTTTCTGTTTCTGTTTGTGAACAACTGGAGTTCAACGTTGGCCACTCCTCCTCGGCTCAACGAGCAAGCAAGGGAGAGAGAGAGCAGGAAATGCAGGCAGAGGGCTGCAGAGCCTCTGTAGATACAAACAACTCCACACACTTCCAGTGGGTCAGAAGTCATGACTGAGAGGGATCATTTTTCTTCAGTCTGTACATTGTTTCTTTTTTTAAAAAATTCCTGCATTTTATACCTTTAAAAACTAGTAATAATATATGTGTCACTTCCTCCACTGGTCACTGATCAGAGAGCCACCATTACCTACCACTATCTGCTATCAATCTCACAAAGTACAGAAGCTCAGTTTCATTTCGTTTTAAAGCGAGATTTAAGGTGAGCACAGAGAATCTTTTTCTAAGGCAAATTTGAAAACAGCCTTTTAGTGTCAAACTCTGAACATTTGAATGTAACAATAAGAAAACATCTACAACAACATCAAAAACATATCTTTGAGTGAAGTGGGTCTTTAAGTGTAACTAATGCCTTTCTTACCTTGCTGGATTCCAGCAGTGTGCTGCAGTCAGAATCCACCGGTCACCGATCAGAGAGCCACCACATATTAGGAAATTTGCACCAGGAAAAGCTGTATACTGTCTCACTTCAACATGGTACAGACGTTCAGTTTGTCCACAATTCCAACCTCCAATGATTCTCTTCTGCAGATCCACCACTGTGCTCGCTGTGACACCTGAAACAGAAAGTCCTCCACCAGGTGACTGTGAGTTAGAACAGTGGTTGTTGTAGAGAACAACTCATCCGCTCTCTAGAAAGTTATTAATGTACATGGTGAACTGTGATAAAGGTTGTCTGATTGGTCCTATGGAAGCCCAGCATAACAGGGTTTTTTTTACAATAGGTAACACACACACCTCTGTGAGTTCACTTTTTCAAAACTGTTCAGTTCTCTTTACTGACATGAAACTCAGCACAACAGTTAATCTCACATCCAACCAAACAACACTTGATACACATCTCAGGATCAACTACACTGACACCATCTGTCTCCTAACAGAAACACTGTCACTCAGAACACCACAACCTAAAACAACACTAACAACAGGAAGCACATATGTATCACTATTGTCTTTGAAGTATCTTTTATCTATTTCTTTATTTAATTATATAGCATAAACCAAGATTTTATGACAGCAAAGAGAAGGACACTTCTGTATTGCATGGATTCCTCTATGGGGATGAGGAATGGAGAGTAGG